>LZPO01097558.1:34357-46977 GCA_001675575.1 Neotoma lepida
GTACAAACACATGTGAGTGGTCCTTTTAGTTTTCACATCCTAGAATGTAAAACAAGAAACAAGAAATAAGCAAATGATCGCAGCCCACAGAAATGAAGGTGCTTCACTCTGTCCTGAAATGCTGGAGAGAGGCCTTGTAGGAAATGAACTTCAGGTGACTCCTGAGGACTAGTCAGAGTGAATTCATCAGGCAGAGCAGGGGAGAAAAAGCTTTTTCACGTGGACAGAACAGACACATGAAACAATGCAGTGTTCTGAGAGCCTGCAGGAATTTCTGTATTGCTAGCTTGTAGGCTAGGTCCAGGAGCAATAGGGAGCAAGAAGTCTGAAAAGTTAGAGAATCATTAACTCACAATGTCCTTTCTGAGACTTTATCCTTCAGAAGACAGAGCACTTGTGGGGTATTCTAAGCTACAGGGTGACATAAATTTATTTGAGTTTGCACAAGTCTGTACAGAAGAAGGGAAGGAGAATAATTAGAAAATTGCTGAAGACTTTGAAGAAAAAGTATTGAAAATCTATAAAAGATAATTGCAAAGAAAACAGGATGAAAATAGTGTAATACAAAGAGAATATCTCTGACATTTCTATCCTATGTGAGGCCCCCTCAGAAAGTGTAATACAAAGAGAATATCTCTGACATTTCTATCCCATGTGAGGCCCCCTCAGAAAGTGTAATACAAAGAGACATTTCTATCCTATGTGAGGCCCCCTCAGAAACCTTGTCAGTTCTCAGGATTCTCATAAGTCAGATGGAGGTAATAATCCTGTGTCTCTGATCAACAGTTCCTCTGGCCATCCTGCTCTCTCCCTTTCCTTTCTACAGATGTTAATTGTCCAAGAGAACCCAGCCTTTAACATGGGAATCAAGAGGGGCAAGAAGCAACTAACCACAGAAACCAATTAGTTGGAATTGAGGGAGATGAAGGGACCCCAGTAGATTCCATGTTCAGGTTGGTTCTTGGTTGAATGTTATGAAACTAGTCCAAATATATCACATCATCAGTGTCATGTTTTGAGGATAAAACAGTGGTTTTCATTTAAAGTTCCTATGAGACACTGTCATATAAACATTCATGATGCAATTGTCTGGAAGAACATAGATAAGAGTTAGGCTGGAGAACAGACATTATTGCCTGTAAACTATAAGGATGTAACTATAAGGATAGTAGCTAATGAATTAGCAGAGCACAAAAATATGTAAAGCAATATAAGAAAATTAAGATTAATGGATTTCTAGACAGCAGCCTCAAATTCTATGTCCCCATGTAATGGTGGTGCTTCTCTCTTGGTAACAGTCTTTTGTTTGATGTAAGCATTGCTGTTGGATGGTAAGGTCACAAAAAGAAGGATCTCACTTTTCTACCTTTGAGCACATGAACAGAGGGCTGAATAAAATAGGGTTGAGGTAAATCAAATGGACGTAGGTAGCATCGCAGTGTAGCTGGGGCCTTCATTTCTCTTTAATGGGATGGAATTGCTCGGAAGGCTTTGGGGCCAGGCAGTCCTCATACTGATACTTTGTTCATTTTAGATGGTGTAGGAGACCAGCTCTGTCCTGTCAAAGGGTTCTTGGGGGGAGGAGTGAGGAATGAGGAAGTATTAGATAGAAATATAGATGGAGATGAGGGACGAGAAAGACAGAGAAAGAACAGCTTCAGGAGGGCCCTGGGTCAATACCCAGCCACCTCGACTTTATTCATGATGGGCTTTTTATCCATCGGCAAGGGAAGGAGCAAAAGACTTCTGCCTTTCAGGATGAAAACTCAACATACAACCAAGTGTAGACCCTTCAAAACACCTGGTAACCACGCCCTTGGCCACATCATCCCATTATGCAACCCTGCTGGGTAAGGCAAGCTCAGACTTTCTGACCTTGAGTAAGGCCTTACTAGGGAGCCCCTGTGAGCCCCCACAAGATGGGCCTTGAAGTTTTAAGTTAGATTATTTATTTATTTATTTATTTATTTATTTATTTATTTATTTATCTATTGCTATTTGTGTGCATTTCAGAGAAAGAGAAAGAGAGGGTGGTCATGTGACATACTATGCGTGTGGAAGCCAAAGGATGATTTTTAGGAGTCAGTGCTCTGCTTCCACCACGTGGATTCCAAGGGTCACACTCGGCTCATCAGTTTCAGTGACAAGCGCCTTTATCAGACATGATAAGATTGTATGTAAAGTTTCTTCTTATACTTTGCCCTGGCTCTTCAGAAAGCCTTCCTTTTGTATGAATGGGCCTTCCAGTTCAGAATGATCAGCACACAGTAGTCTCAAGTGACTCTCTCAGTGACTTTTAAGGATTCTCGCAGCCAGAAGGACCTCTCAGAGGATCAGCAACAGAGCCTAATACCAGCTTATGGATTCCTTATTATGTCCTTACACATGAATAAAACAAGTTAGACCAATTACACAGCTATTTCTTCCCATTGGTAACTGATCTTTAAGAAATCATGCAAATCCCAAACTCACCTTAGCAGGTGCCTTAGTGAAGCCATGCAGCTATGCTGTACTCATCCAAAATACCTTTGCTGTGCGAGGACTACACAGGGTCCAAAATTAGAATGTAGTCAGTCTGAAACATCCCTGACAAGTATTACAGCAGAACAATTTGATGTCTAGACTTCTTGTTTCAGTCAGGAGATTAACTGGCTTATCTTAACCCCAAGGGCAGCCTTTGGCTCACATCCAAGAAGTCAGTAGTTCTCAGGTTGGCCCCTGGCAGATCAAGCCATCAGCCACTTGCCTAATCCCACCATCATATGCAGAATTACAGAACAGGACTTTTTCATGCAATTTTAGGTGTTACTGATTTTTTTTAATAAATCATTTTAAAAAGCAAAAAAAAACTAGTGGTTAATTTTTTCAGAAAAAAAATGGTATGCCTTATAGAAACATCACACCAATTTTTAACTTATAATGAAAATTTTATACATACAATATTAAGAATCATGATTTACAAAANGTTAACCTCTTTTTCAGCTGCTGCAATTGCTTAGCTGGTTAAAACAGTTACTGCATAAAACTGTAGATCTTAGTTTGATCCCAGAAATCTCTGTGAAGGGAGAAGGGACAGAACAATTTACAAAGTTGTCTTCTCACTTCCACATGTGTGTAACGACTCCTGCACCCATAGACACAGACACAGACATTAACAACAATAATTTAGAGGTAACCTATTCCAGAAAACCCAAATACCTTCTGTTTACCAACATTCTTCTTCAATATCATTTTCCTTTCTTGAGTGGGCCAACATGATTTCAGTGCCCCACAAAAAGTTCAAACTATTAGGCCATAGACTTCCATACTGGAGAACTATTATTTGTATCTGCTCAGGGAAATGAACTATTTTCCTATGTATTCTTGTTATATAACTCTAGCTGGGCTCAAATTCAATATCTTCTTGCCTCAGCCTCCTGGATGCTGGGATTATAGTATCCACCAACACCCATCTCTGTTCAGAAATTCTTTAGCCATTTTGAATAATTTTTTGAGCCAGCAAGTTTTAACTTTATCACTGCATTATGGCTAATTATGCACAAATCCACACTAATCTATATTCTCAGAAGCAATCTACTTACAACATTAGAATACACTAATTAATATTTTTGGACCAGTAGAAAAGAGAACCTAAACTAATTGAGTTGAAATTTGAAGTTCCTGACAATGTTCCTGAATCTGAAACTGGTCTGTTAGGAGGAACTCAGTGTCATCAGATAGCTGCAAGGACCGGTCAGCTACAGTGAAGCACACCTGTAATTCCAGCANTCAGGAGGCTGAGACAGGTGAATCACAGGCTTGAACTCAGTCTGGGCTACACAGTGAGATTCTCTCTCAAGAACAAACAGAACTCTAAGCACTTCGTTGGGTACAGTCTGTTCTCTGTAGAATAGACAGTTCTCCTTCAAAGTGCTAGCAGATCCCACCTATGGGACAAGTATTGATCCAGGCTCTGGATAAAACTGAAGTAGATGTGTGTAACTTATCTGAACACTCACTAAAGTATCTACTGTGCTTTATAGCTTTGTTCTTTCTTTTTTTTTCTGTTTACCAAAACTATTTTTTTTATTTTATTTTTTTTGTTAAAACATTTGATGTACAACTGCAGGAGAGATAATATACAGATATCTTGAACATAAATATAGGTTACAAATTCTTATCCTAATAGTGAAATGTTTCACTAAAGCATGCCCAGTGATTGGGCAAAACCAAAACTTTGTTCTTTCTTATAAGTAAAACATATATTATACACAGACGTTTGCCATGCTTACACAATGGTGCATACACAACAGAGAAGGCTCATTGGTCAAGTCTATTTCCCATTGCATAAGTGGACCACAATGATAGCTTTGGTTTCTTAAACTTCTATAAAACACTTTAAAATGTTGTGTACAAATCAAAGATTGTATTCAAGCCTCAGACATCATGTGAGACATAACAGCAAATCAGGCCTAAGAAATGTACCAGGCACAGATGCTAAGCCCTCACATTTCTAAGGGTCCGTATAATGCAAGAAAACCAGCACAGAAAGAAAGCTAAGCATAAATTCTGACTCAGTTGAACTTATGTGAGCAACTAATCTGCCCTGACTTGAATTTCCTCTTTGGGAAAGGTGACAGAGCAGTTGAGGATGTGCCAGCAATAAACTGCTCTCAGCACTCTCCCTCCAGTAACAAGTATCCTGGTACCTTCAAGGCATAGGGAACAGAACTCAGCTTAATGCAGAGTTGGTCAAAGAGGTTGTCACAGAAAACATGAATGAATAAAGATGGACACTGGACATGCTCCATATTATCAGTGTTAATGATGTTGAAATATTAACACTTTAAAACCAAGATAAAATGTTCTTATTTCATTGTGACAAACATTCGCATGTTTGAAAATCTCTGTCTCTGTCTCTGTCTCTGTCTCTGTCTCTGTCTCTCTCTCTCTCTATATATATATGAAATATATATATCATACACACACACACATACATGGATGGATATTCTGTTTCAAAATGTTTTATTTTCATTTACTCCACAGTTTAGGAGAGGCTTCAGGGAAATTATAATACTACTCAATGGCTGGAGAGGTTCAGACAGAGGTCCTGAGGCTGGCTGATGCAAAGTAGGGGAGGCTCTGGAAGTCCATGTGTGTCCCAGTCATCTTGAAGCCACTTGAAAAGATACTTGCTCAGCAAAGACTCGGGCCTGCCAATCTGCAGAGGATGGACAGGTGGTCATTCACTGCTTGGGGAGTTTCATCTCCTCTTAAAAGAAGTGGCTCTCCAAGAAGTCATAGGGATAGAGCGTGAGCCCAGCTCAGAAAGACCCAGAAAGGCCTGCTTCTGATTCTTCTCCAGGGTCAACATGGTTTCCATGGCATCCTANATTTTGTCGCAGTCATCTTGAGACAGTGTCTGCATATCCTGGGATAGTGCATGGGGCTGTTTTTATATCTTCTGTACACACTGACAGCGCTCTCTCTCTCTCTCTCTCTCTCTCTCTCTCTCATGCTTTTTTTCAGCCAGCTCAGGGAGCAAGTGGCTCACTGCAGAGTCATGTGGCCCAGGAGAAATGGTATATGCAGAAGGCCCACAGGGCACATTGACCAGGATGTTGACAGCAGTCTCTAACTGGCTAGAGCACTCTGACAAGCCTGGTAAGTCACAGCAGGTTGACAACATGTAGATAAGGGCCAAAAGATGTTGGCTGGTCCTGAAGTCTGAGACAGAAGCAGATAATTTTGGAGGCTGTGAGGAGACCGGAATGCTGTTTAAAGTTTAAAAGGAGAGAGCCCTGTGGTATGTTCTATCCAAACAGTGCTAAAGCAAAAAGAGAGGATTTAGGGGGCCTCATGCATGCTACTCAGAGCTACTTTCAATAACTATGCAGCATTACCTGATGTATGTGTTCTCTAAAGCAAACTGCTAAATCTAAAGAACAGTTCTGAATAAAGGTGCTACAATGATGATTAATTATAGTTAGTATGTTTCAACCCCTTACTCTACCAACTCTTGTGCTAGTAGGTCAGTCATACTATATTTTTATGCTCCTAACACATTAGTTCACTAGTGTTCTCTACATAACTAGTATTATTTATATTCTCAGTTTACAGAGAAAAAATTCTGTAACTTGCTCAAAATCNTTCGGGAACAAATGAGAGACTCCATCTAAAATATGTCCCAACCTGAAGTATGGTATTGTCACTGTGATACTCCTGATATTCTATATTACTAAATTCAAAAATTTATAAAATTATAGAATATAGCTTCTACTCAAAACAGCAAGGAACCTATAATATACCCATCAGATTGTAATGGTACTTTATGGGACTTTTATTGGGGCTAGCTATAGGGTTTTATGGACTCAAAAATTGGAAACTGACTGCGGCAATTAGTTGTTCAGAATAAAAGCCAGGCTTGAAAGTCCTTCTTTGCATTGAATTTCAAATGTTCCACTTTGAATGAAACAGATGTTGAACTTTAGATTAGTTCAATCTATGGTAGATTTATCCTGTGCACACAGTAAGATAGCACTAACATGGGCACTTACGTTCCTTTTTCTTTAGGGACACCTTTCCCCAGACCAGATTCATCTGCAATTTAAACGAGGTCTTTTCAAAGAAATAGGAGATTTTAGTTAAAAGCAGAAGAATTAGTTCAGTGGGTCTGAGCAATGGTCCATCCAATATTCTGTCTATTCTAGGAGCATAAAGGGGCATGCCATATGAAATTCAAAAGATTAGGGGTGTACTAGAGACTTCGTGACATTTCCTGTCATCTGTGAATTTAGATTAACCTTTCTTAAGGTCTGTATCTTAGGTTTTCATGATACAAAGTGCTACTAATACACCACCCTTTGAATAAACTAACATAGGAAACACCTTGGATTTGTAGATTCATGAGCTGTCATCACAAATATCTATAGTATTATCTGAGATGTGTTCGGCTCTTTCTTTTTTCTCCTAGGTTGTGTCCAACCCACCCAGGCTCACCATAGAACTCTTATTATCTGTTTACAACAATGTTAGCAACTGGTTATTAAACACCAAGCTAGTACTTTCTCTTGTTATAAAGAGGACAGTTGAGTATAATTTTCATTTTAAAATATATCACCTTTAAAGCCTGGTGGTAGCCTGCATTTGTAATTCTAGCACACAGGATGCAGAGGCAGATGGATTGTCGTAAGTTCAAGGACAGCCTGGTATACGTAATAAGTTTCAAGCTAGACAGGATTTTAAAGTGAGAATCTGTTTNACCTGGAAAAAAATAAAAATGAGAATAAAGCAAAACAAGCTTAGGAAGTTGAAAAGTACTGGATGTACCTTGTATAGAATACAATATTCTCAAAATGATAAAGTATAATCTGAAGGAACATGGTGCTGGGACTTGTATGAGCCCTAAGAAAGTGTTCTAATTGCACAAATATATTATATCACCTGGGCTAATTGTGGATTCCAAATCACAATTTCTGTTTTTTTACGACCTTTACATCAAAACACAGACCTTTAAATCAATGTGGGAAATTGGAATATATCACTATGCCAGGAACAACAGACATCTTCTGAAAATAGTTTAAACTCCCGACTGGAGAAGAGATGCTTCTTCTGCTCTGTCTGCATCTCAGATGTACCTGGCTCAGGTTCTAAGAGGCTCCACCTTTTCCTGAAAAGACTGGACAAGAAGGGTTATTTTGTTTGCTTGTCTTGGAGGGATTATAGAAAGAAATTTTGTTTTGTTTGTTTTCAAAAGTTGACAGTGGCAAGAAAGCATCTAAGTGCATTGTTCATTTTAATCCCGCTGAGAACATCAATAGATTTTTAAGTGCAATANTGACATTTAGTGAACGTTTAGAAAGTTTGACAATGAATCTTTGACAAGAGCTAATCTATTTTCACATGGTCATTTTATTAGAACCATTCTTTATGGCTCATAACTGAAACATATAAACAATGTTCCAAAAACATTTGAAACAACTCTATAAAGAGTTACTGAGTTACAGAAACAAAACTTACTGGTATGGAGTGGAGGGATTTGATGGAGATTTCCAATTTAGACTCTCTCTCCAAACAATATCTTGCTGTGGGTCTCTGCATCTGCTCCTGTCCACTGCTACAAGTGTCTCTGGTGATAACTAGCTAAGACACTGATCTATGAGTATAGCAGAATATCATTAGGAGTCATTTTATTGATTTTTTAAACCATACATCTCTGGGCTATCTAGTCTCTGGCCCTTGCTTACCCAAGCAGTGTTGGGTATGGGTTCCTTCTTGTNGAATGGGCCTTAGGTCAAATCAGACATGGTTGGCTACTTCAAGTTCTGCGTCACCATTGCCCCAGCATATTTTGAATGCAAGACAGATTGTAGGTTAAAGGTTTTGTAATGGGTTGGGATCCGTATTTGTCTTTTGGTAGCCTGCAGAGTATCTTCCCACACCAAAGAAACTAGAACATAGGGCTAAAGGCTTCACGTCGGCACCATCTTGACTTCTCTGTGTTCAATGAGTTGTACAAATGTTGTCTTCAGCAATGGAGTCCTGCTGTCAGTTTGTGGAAACCCTTTGCCTTAGCATAAGCCTGGGTTGTTTGGTGATTTCCATGGGACCCACCTTGGCCAACAGGCTCAATTGAATGCAACCCAGTCCCACCACTAGAAGACTCACTTGACTTCAAGAAATGGCCAGTTGAGAGAGTGCATCCCCCATTACAAGAAGTCATTATTATAGTCACCTTCACAGATTCCAGGAAGTTTCCTCTGCACTAGGTTTCCACACCACCCCTAAATGCCTGCCCCCAATTCTAACCATCTCTCCTCAGATTCTTTCCCCCATTCATTTTCCTCCACACACCTGACTCCTCCTGCTCCCATCCCACCCCGCCCCCATTCCTCCCATAGACTATATTCTATTTCTTCCTACCCAGGGAGATCCATGTGTCTGCCATAGACCCCTACTCTTCACCTAACAACTCTAGGTCTACAGATTGTAGCATGGTTATCATTTACTTAACAGCTAATATCCACTTATAACTGAATATTTACCTTTCTGGGTCTGGGTTACCTCACTCAGGATGATTTTTTTTTCTAGTTCCATCCATTTTCCTGCAAATTTCAGGATGCCACTTTTTTAACAACTGAGTAACACTCCATTGTGTGAATGTACCACATTTTCTTTACTCATTCTTCTGTTGAGGAAATCTAGGTTGTTTCCAGTTTCTGGCTATTATGAGTAGAGCAGTAATGAACATGGTTAAGTAGTGTCCTTATGATAAAATGGAGCATCTTTTTGTTATATGCACAAGAATAGTACAGCTAGGTTTTGACATAGATTGACCCCCAACTTTCTGAGGAACCATCATATTGATTTTCATAGTGACTGTACCATTTTGCCCTCCCATCATTAAAGAAGGGGTGTTCCCCTTCTGGTTTCTTTATAAAAAAAAATCACATGTCCATAGTTGTGTGGATTTATATCTAGGTCTTCAATTCAATTGCATTGGTTAATGTGTCTGTTTTTATGCCAATACCACGTGATTTTTATTACTATAGCTCTGTTGTACAGCTTGAAATCAGGGGTGGTAATACCTCTAGAAGTTCTTTTATTATTCAGGATTATTTTAGTTATCTTGGGGTTTTTGCTTTTCCATATGAAGTTGAGAATTGTTCTTTCAAGATCTGTAAAAAATTGTGTTGGAATTTTTGATGAGGGTTTTGTTGAATCTGTAGATTGCTTTTGGTAAGATGGTCATTTCTACTATATTAATCATACCAATCCATGAACATGGAAGATCTTTCCATCTTCTGATATTTTCTTCAATTTCTTTCTTCAAAGACTTGAAGTTTTTGTCATATGAGTCTTGCACTTGCTTGGTTAGAGTTACTCCATGATATTTTATATTATTTAAGGCTATTGTGAAAGGTATTGTTTCCCCGATTTCTTNCTCATTTGTCATTTTGTATATAAGAGGACTACTGAATTTTTTGAGTTAACCTTGTATCCAGCCACTTTGCTGAAAGTGTTTATCAGCTGTAAGAGTTCATCTGTGGAATGTTTAGGATTACTTATGTATACTATCATACTTTGTGCTAATAATAATTGTAGAGTGAATCTTAAACGGTCTTATTAATTGAAAACACCAGGCCAGGTATTGAGGTAAATTCTGAATGATCAGAGAGACAGAACAAGCCACAGCCAACCTCACCTTGCCAGCTCCTCAGCTGATCTTGTTTCCTCAGACTGCAGGCTTCTGAGTCCTCTCCCGAATGAATCTCAGCTGAACTCTGCTCAAAGCCTGAAAGCTTAAGAGGCCCTCTAGCTTCTGGTTTCCACACCTTATATACCTTTCTGCTTCCTGTCACTGCTTTCTGGGATTAAAGGCATGTGTCTTTCTCAAGCAAAGACATGAGATCTCAGGTGCTGGAATTAAAGGTGTGTGCCACTGGAATTAAAGGTGTGTGCCACCATGTCTGGCTGTTTCCAGTGTGGCCTTGAACTCACAGAGATCTGGATGGATCTCTGCCTCGGGAATGCTAGGATTAAAGGCATGAGCTACCACTGCCTAACTCTATGTTTAATCTAGTGGCTGTTCTGTTCTCTGACCCCAGATAAGTTTTATTAGGGTACACAATATTTTGGGGGACATAATATAATCACCACAAATAATATTTTGACTTCTTCCTTTTCAATTTGTATCCCCTTGATTTCCTTCAGTTGTCTTATTGCTCTAGCTAAAATTTTGAGTACTATATTGAACAGATATGGAGAGAATGGACAGCCCACATGTCTGCTTCCTTTCTGTCTGGCAGGAGAGGTAAAGGTCACAAGCACCAGGGCAGCACATAAATTAATAGAAATGGGTTAATTCAAGTTGTAAGAGCTAGTTAATAATAAGCCTGAGCTATTGGCCAAGCAGTTATAATTAATATTAGGTCTCTATGTTGGTTTTTTGGGAACTGGCAGGCAAGAAAGAAAAGTCTGACTACAACTGTGGCCGCTTAAAATTAATTTGTCAATGTTCCTTCTGTTTCTATTGTGTGCAGTAACTTAAGGAATATTGGTATTAGCTCTTCTTTGAAAGTTTGGTTGAATTATATGCTGAAGCCATATGACTCTGAGCTTTTTTAGTTGGTAGACTTTTAATTAGTGCTTCTATTTCATTAGGCACTATAGATATGCTTAAATTGCTTATCTGATCTTGATTTAACTTTGCTAAGTGGTACTTATCAAGAAAATTATCAATTTCTTTTAGATTTTCCAATTCGGTGGCATATAGGTTTTTAAAGTATGTCCTTATGATTCTCTGGATTTTATAAGTGTCTGCTATTATGTCCTCTTTTTTATTTATGATTTTGTTGGATAGTCTCTCTAAGCCTTTTAGTTATTTTGAATAATGGTGTGTCTATCTTGTTGATTTTCACAGAGAACCAACTCTTTGTTTCACTGATTCTTTGTATTGTTCTCTTTATTTCTATTTTATTGATTTTAGCTCTCAATTTGATCATTTCTTGCTGTTTACCCTTTTTGGGTGTGTTTGTTTCTTTTTGTTCTAGAGCTTTCAGGTGTGCTGCTAAGTTGTTAGTATAAGATCTCTCCATTTTTTTATAGGCACTTAGTGCTATGAACTTTCTGCTTAGCACCACTTTCATTGTGTTCCATAAGTTTGGGTATGCTGTGTATTCATTTTCATTGAATTCTAGGAAGTCTTTAGTATTTTTATTTATTGCTGTCTTGACCCATTTGTCCATCAGTACATAGTTGCTCAGTTTTTATGAGTTTGTAAGCTTTCTGTTGTTAATTTTGATATCCAGCTTTAATCCATGATGGTCTGATAGGATGCAGTCAGTTATTTCAATTTTCCTGTGTCTGTTGCAGTTTGCTTTGTGTCTGAGAATGTGGTCAGTTTTGGAGAAAGTTCCATGAGGTACTGAGAGAAAGGGATATTCTTTTGCGTTCGAGTGGAATGCTCTGTAAATATGTTAGGTTTATTTGGGTTAAAACATCTGTTAGCTCCAGTATTTCTGTGTATAGTTTTTGTGTGGGTAGCCTGTCCATTGGTAAGAGTGGGGTATTGAATTCTCCCACTTTCAGTGTGTGTGTTGGGAGGGGCAATGTGTGAGTTTAGCTGTCGTAGTGCTTCTTTTACAAACTTGGGTGTCCTTGTGTTTAGGGCATAGATGTTAAAAATTGAAATGTCCTCTTGGTGGAGTTTTCCTTTGCTGAGTAGGTAGTGTCCTTCCTCATCTCTTTTGATTAATTTTGTTTTGAAGTTTATTGGGTTAGATAATAAAATGGGTCACCTGCTTGCTTCTTAGGCCCATTTGCTTGGAATATCTTTTTCCAACTCTTTACCCTGTGGCAGTGTTTATCCTTGATGTTAAGGTGTGTCTTGTATGCAACAGAAGGATGGATCTTGTTTTTGTATCCATTCTGTTAGACTGTCCTTTGCCTTACAGAAGCTTCTTGGTTTCATGAGGTCCCATTTATTAACTGTTGATCTTACTGCTTGCACTATTGGTGTTCTGTTCAAGAAGTCATCTCCTGTGCCAACATGCTCAAGGGCATTCCCCACTTTCTCTTCTATCAGGTTCAGTGTACCTGGTTTTATGTTGAGGTCTCTGATCTACTTGAGTGTGAGGGGT
>LZPO01097559.1:11486-31415 GCA_001675575.1 Neotoma lepida
GACATGTGGGAACAAGCTATGAATCTGTGGGATTCATAACTCCCATGTTGCTTTTCCATGGTTTAAAGTAAACAGCACTCCCATTCTCGTACATGTGGTCATGGGCTTGAGTCACATTCTCAAAATGAACTAAAATGATNAATAAAGTCCACAATACAGTAATGCTGAAGGAGCACCATTGCATGGGTACCTCTGTGAGCATCTTTCCCTTGGGTTGCTGTCATAATTCAAGGTAGGTCTTTGAAGTTAAAAACTTTCCCACAGTTTGAAAGGCTGCTTAATCCATGGAAGCCCCTTTCCCAGAGTGCTTTGCACTCTAAAGGATATGTACATCCCTTGTCTCAAACCCTCATCTACTGACTTTTATGGAGATAAGAAAGACACTTGGAAGATATTCTGTGCACAAACAGACCAGGTAGAAAGTAGATGGGGAAGGAGTAGAGAAAAAAATGTGATGATATAGAGGTTAAAACCATCCTTTCTCTTAAAAATTCTTCATTTTCTTATTTATATTCCAGTCTTTATTTAACATGAATTGAGGTTAAAGCTTAAGGAAAGATTTAAGCACCATTATTAAGACAAAAGGCGAGACATCAGAAAAGGTCATCCCCTAGTGTGGGCATGAGCTTCCACAAATAGGCATCTCTCTTTCATCTAAATATTTCTGTATCTAGGCTGAAAACACACCCAAGTGTCTGCAGAGCTACTCCAAGTCTCCTTGTAGATAAATTCTTCTTCATTTATTTGTATAAAGTCAATGTCATCTTTGTGCTTTTCATTTATATTGTATATTATATTTATATTTCATGTATATCTCTGAAAATCAAAGAAATCCAGGCCTTGCTAATTTGTTCAGGCAGTTAAAACTGCATATGATAGCAACTCTAGTCTTTCCATTTAAGCAGTGCGTGAAGACAGAGTATTGTTTTGAACCTGTATAACAACTATACTCCCACCTACCTTCATAGCCACCGTGGCCATGGCCACAATGACACAGGCAAAGAGATTCAGGCAAGTGTGACNGTTCCAGGAAAGGGAGCTATGAGCACCTGAAAAAGTACCTGCAGAATAAACATCACTCAAGAAGGAGCATGAATTTCATAAGTGCTTAATCATANTGCATCCATATGAACCAGGCTGTCAGTCTGATGTGACCTGAGGACATTTCTCTGGGGGCTTTTCCTGACAGAATACAACTCTGTAGGCTTTCTTTAGGGTTATCATGAGCTGCATAGTTGAGCCTTCTTTATGTTTATATGTGTGTATATGCATATATTATGTATGGTGTGTCTGTGGTATATATATATATATGTGTGTGTGTGTGTGTGTGTGTGTGTGTGTGTGTGTGTGTGTGCACATGACTGTGCAAGAGTACATGACTGTGGAGTCACAGGTGGAGACCAGATGAGGACATTGGGTGCCTTCCTCTCTTACTCTCTGCCATGAAGCTTTATTGACCCCAATCTGCCACTGAACCTGAAGCTCACACTTNCATCTAGCCTGATTGGACAGTGTCCAATCTCTACTGCAATGCTACAGTTACAGACAAGCACAGCCATCCCTGCTTTTTATATGGTCACTGGGGATTTGAACTCAGGTCCTCCTGAATTCACTTCAAGAACAGTAAGTGTTGTTATCACTGAGCAATTTTCCCAGGCCTCTGTACTTGAGGCTTGTCATTTTTGTTTGGTTTCNTTTTAAAAGTTTTTTGCTTTTAAAACATAAACAGTCATTGAATAAAATGAGGGAGTTCTTGGCCATCTACATAGCCTGTGATCATAGCTAATTATCTATCTTTGTGCTTTCGTAGTCCTTCAAACAGTTCCACCCATTCTTTCTCTACCTGTGCTTCTGCACTTATCACAGTATCAGATAAAGTCTAGATACTAAATTGCACAGAACTCATGCATTCAAGTATTATTTATTCCACTGCTCCTGGCGGAGAAGTAGTGAAATCTGGATGAGGAAACCTATGTAGGTCAGTCCTGTCCTTGTACCAACAATTTTACAAAAGCTACTCTCCTCTACGAGATCTCTTTTCCATGTGTATTATAAAGTTATCATTTTGTTTATGAGTCTATCAGTCTGTCTGTTCTCCAAATTTCCCTTCAAAGTACAACAATAATAGGCTATAAAAGTTGACGCGGTGATGATTATGTTTTATGCTCAAGGATATTCAATATCTCACCCTTCCCTGTAATAACATCATAAAATAGCCTGATTTTGAGTCACAGTTCTAAATTTATTTTCTCTATGGGCTTTTAATTCTTAACTGTTACTTGTTTCTCTATATTTTAATTCATCTATTCTATATATATTGAACACCAAAACAGTCTGTAAGAAAATTGCAAAATCAATTAGTAAACATAGCAACACACAGTCGGCAGATAAACATTACTGTGTGATAGAGCAGGGATTATCCCAGAAGGGGAAGTAACCCAGAGCAGTGAAAAGGGGACCCTTTGTGAGCTGGGGGAGTCACTCCCAGAGTATGCATATTAACTGAGCTATTGATTAATTTANACATGATGTGGATTTTACCAAATCATCAAAGAGCAAGTGAATAATTAAAAAGGAAAGAGAAAAATTTAGAGACATCAATTTACAGTTGGCATGCAGAGAGTGATCCCAGACAGAACTATCCACNAGAGTGTGTCAGGTAAGGGTGGGTGGTCAGAAGTGTGTACAGTGATGGCTCTCGAGCTGAGAGCCATCAAAAGCATTTCATGGTTAGGTTTGTGTTTGGAGAGATTGTTGGCTTTAGCTTCAAGAAGAGTGTCTAGTAGTTAATTTGGTTTGGGACATTTTGAGTGTGAAATGTCTTTGTGACTATCATGTGCTTTAGAACGAAGTTGAAACTATGAGCATAAAGTCAACAGACTCTCCAGGTGGAGATGGAAAGTCAAGAGGCTTTACAGTTGTGATGAAGCTAGTGGGAGGGAGTGACAGGCACAGAAAAGTGACAGAGAATCAGTAAAGGACATAGGAAATAAGCTTGGTAAAACAGCATACAGGGTACTGACTGAACGGAAATCTAGGGAAGGGAGACACACCAGCTTTCCCATCTTGAAACAAACAGCAATGTGTCTGTGTGTTCCATTGTTTGCCTTTTGATTACTTGAGGACCAGCTACAGAGCATTTGGAAATTGGTGTTTGTGCAGTGATCAGAGTTTCCCTTCCCAGCNGGATGGTAATCTACATCCTCCGTGGTGGAAGTGAGTTGCTCAACTCTGAGACCTACCTGGGGATGCTGCACCTNCCTTCATGCTTCCCAAGTTTTACTTGAGCGAAACACCATCTGTGGTACTGTGGGCNGGAGTCCACAGGTGNCCACAGTGGATTGGGGGGAGGCCTGTGATCCTTTATCCTGGTGGCTTGGATGCCCATGTATGATACTTAACATTCTAGAGAAACAAACAGTAACTGTGCTTTAACTCTCATTTCAAACCTATCATACCCTTGGAGAAAGTCTTCAATAGTAACAGCATCACTGATGTTTCTTTCNTCATTGGTCATGTCTGGAGCAGAACGATGGCTTGAAGACATGACTTGAAGAACAATATGGATTTGGAATTATTGGCCATCCAATCCCATGATCTTTCCTTTTACTTTCCCATCATCACTTGGGTGANTCACATCCCTCCCTATTGGGGACATCTCCCTATGGAACCTTCTGCAAAGACCTAGACTATTTCTTAAAGGTGTTGTACCAGCAGCTTCAGACTGAAGATCCTTCAGGGTGAATGTCTGACCTGAGAAGATGTGGTCACTTGAATTCTACGCTTGTAAGGTAGCTTGAATTCACTGTGATTGACAGCTCAATATTTTCATTTCCTCTGCTCATCTGTAGATATGTGCAATGTCATGCTCCAGAAATATAACTTTGTATATGCCACATTTCTAGTTACTCAATCTGTCTACTTTGCCTCTTCCTGAAATAGCCCCTACATGAACAAGCCCTGCTCTGCACATGNGCCTGTAACCACCCCACAGCCTACCAGTCAGAAACCATTTAAGGTACAGATTTAGGGAGAATTAAAAGGCCNTGAGAGTCTACTAGTAGAGAAAGAATTATGAGAGTGGAATCATTTCAAAATCACAGNACCTAGGAGAAATAAAAGGAATCACAGTTTTTAGTTATTTACAAGGATACGTATTAATTCTAGCACACCATACATCAAACATCTGCAGTGTTTGTAAATGGGCCGCCTGAGGNTTTTGTGGCAGTCTTGTACTTGTATGCATAAGATTCAGTCCAGTGAGATTGTACCGTCATGGAGTTAAGACTGTGCACACTGCAGTTCAGGTGTGATCCTATGCAGAGCTCGTCAGCTGGGGTGCAGCACAGTGCTGGTGGAGAGGTCCCTTCCATCANAAGCACTAAGACATTTCCATGTGCTCCTGAGAGCCCGGCCCTGCTAGACAGAAGGTCGATGGTGAAGCTTCACCCTCTCCATTTCTGACTTTTATTCTTTCTTGCAGTCATTTCATAGCTGCTCCTGAAGTTTTCTATGTGTGAAACTTTGCAGTGTTTCCCTTTGTGGCTTGTGCTGCCTTCCACTCACAGTGTTGGTGTGTAGAGTTCAGGTGAACCTACCCTTATAACTTTTATGAGAATTCAGAAAGTCCTGGACAGATGCTTATATCAGCTTTCTCTTCCTCCAGTAAAATGACCCTACTCTCTGGTAACATGTGCTAGAAAGGTAAGCCCAGAATGTCAGTATCAGGGATGAGCTAGTTTGTGCACTACTGTGGTCTTAAGGAGGTTTCTTCCTAAATCTCTTTCTGAAATGACCATGAGTTTTCACTGCTTCCTTTCTGTTAAGACTTAAGTTCCAGTCTCAATTATATATTNTAAAAGAGCAATCTCCTTTCTTTTATTGAAATATGAACACATTTGAAGTTGGGATAGGTACTAGGGCAATAGTTCTCAACCTCTGGGTCATGACCCCCCACATGGGTCTCATATCAGATATCCTGCATTTCAGATATTTACATTACTATTCACAACAGTAGCAAAATTACAGTCATGAAGTAGCAACAAGATATTTTATGGTTGGNGGTCACCACAGCATGAGGAACTGTATTAAAGGGCTGCAGCATTAGGAAGGTTGAGAACGACTGTACTAGGGTCCCCTATTAGGTACTCCCTTCCTATGTTATTATAGATTACATTAAAAGATTAAATCGCTGTGTTCAAAATATAGTTTACAAAAGACAAAAATGCAGTACAGGTTAAGAGAATCATGGGAATGAGCTTAGATGGTACAAAGTACCAAAGACAAGAATCACTGTTCTCGGGCTGAGTTCCCAGGAAAGGCTCCATGAAGCAGGTGGTACCTGAGCCCAGCTTTGAGTAAGAGTGTCCTGCAAACCTTGCATGATGGGAAGACCAGCCAAGGCAATTCCGATAGCAGAACACCAGAGTGGACATGAAATTGGGAGACATGACCTTCTATCCCAACAAGACCTGAGTCCACTCATGGAAGGCTGGGTGTCACCTGAAGGTTAGGGGGTCNTGAGAGCAGCACTGGGGAAGGACTGTGAGATAAGCAATGGTGGTGTGGGTGGGTGGGAGAGAACCTAGTGCTCGTGGAGATTGTGAGAATCGTGGCCACAGAACTGAAGCAGCAACGTGAAGCAAAGAAAGGACACAGAGTTAGTATGTTGGGTGGATAGAATGGGAGTAGCGCTGGGTATAACTCTTTGGAGCTGAGAGGTGTGTATGTGGGAACATACGGTGGTTACTGAGTGTGGGGTTGGGAACGCGGGCTTTGAGGGCTGCTGTGGAGGAGACACTGCACTCCTTGGGTTTTAGATTCATCTCTGAAGTTAGACCTAGGCGCTTCCATGGGCAGTGCCAGGCCACACAGGAGGCTGGAGCGGCAGAAAGTTAGCACACAGGAAGGTTCTTTCTCTTCTCCCAGCACAGTGCCTGCTGCTCGGGCTGTGGTCCCATTCAGCTCTGCAGCATTCCTAACCAGCCTTTAGCTCCCATATCCGAAGGCCGCAGGTTTGCTGTCTTTCTCCTGAAGTTGGGTCTGGAAGTCTAAGTAGTGGGAAGACTTCTCTGGTCCAGAGATAGTTTAGAATAAGATCAGTGCATAAAACTTCCCTGGGCAGCCCCTGCTCATGTGGTGGAAGGGACCCCTAGGCTTTACACACACCACACTGTTTCCACTCTATTTCGCTGTCCCACTACTTATCTGTAAAACATAAATTTGAAATTTCAATGAGGACAAGATATGTTTTTATTCTTCCTTCCTTCCTTCCTTCCTTCCTTCCTTCCTTCCTTCCTTCCTTCCTTCCTTTCCTTCCCTCCCTCTCTTCCCCCTCCCTCGTTCCCTCCCTCCCTACCTGGACAGTGTCTCATGTATTCCAGACTGGTCTGGATCTAGCTGCCTAGCTAAGGGCCTTCAACATCTGCTCCTTCTACCCTCACTTGTCAGATACTGGTATTACAAGCTGATCCATGCCCACACCTAGGCCAAGCAGCCACTGACCAAGCTGTTTCTTCAGCCAGGGATAAATATTCCTGCCAGTTCCTTTCTGGTTTGATATTTTTAAACATTTCTTTACATTATTTCCATTTTTTAGATCTGTAGCATTACAGAGAAAGCTAAGCCTTTATGCCTATTAACGGGGCTATAATTATTTATGGTTCCTAATCTCAGATGGGATTTTAGTTCTGTTCATCACATTTTTAAAATGTTTCAATTTGTGCCTCTGGGCTACCCTGACTTGAGTTCATCCCCAAGCCCCAAACCCAGTGCTCAGAATGGCTCTCTGTGCTCAGTAAAGTGCTGCAGCCAGCAAGAGGACTGCTTGTTCCCATCTGCCCTTGCACAAAGGTCTTGCCTTCCCTCACTCCAGGATGATTTCTCCCCACTGTGTGAAAAAGGCCATAAACTTTACCTGCCTTGCACCCAGTCCTCTCCCTTATTCTGTGAGATATGAGTTTTCACTCTTCAGAGCTCATCAGTTAGGCTAGGCCGGCTTGCCAGAAAGCTCCAGGGACCTACTTCTCTTCCTCTCCACACTAATATTACAAGTGCTTCCCATTACACACACACACACACACACACACACACACACACACACACACACACACACACTCACACTGCATAAAAAATACTGGAGATTACTTGCACACATATCACTGAGGCTCCAGATACATTAATACCCAGTGTAGGGGCTGGACAGACTTCTTTCATAGAGAGAGCAGCGTTGAGCCCCTGACTCCAATGGCTAGCTCCAAAGCCATGATTTAACTCCATGTGTCACAAAAGAAAACAAGTAGACAAGAATATGAAGGAGAAATCTGTAGGGAAGAGTAGCCTAGGCAGGAGCCAGGGATCTTAAGAGAGGGTGGGGGTGAGAATTCTCAGTATGCATAATATTTATGCATGAAATCGTCAAAGAATGGGTATAATTGATAAAAATCCATGGGAAATTTATCAGTGTCTGAGTTTCTGAATATTAATTTTTCAAAATGGCATAAACAGAAATGCAGCAAGTGGTGACAAGCTGGCTCGCAGCCTTGTAGACACTTTTTGTTTTCCCTAGTTTGAAGGGAGCTTGGGGTTTTATCAACTTGTTGTTTGTTTTGTTTTGGCAAGATATCCCTGTGAAACCAAGACTGAACACAAAAGTGTGAGCCTCCTGCCTCAGCCTCTGGAGTGTTTTGTTGGTGTGAGCCACCATGCCCAGGTGTGTGCCACCATGCCCAGGTGTGTGCCACCATGCCCAAGTGTGAACAACCACACCCAGCTCAGGTGTGAGCCAGCATGCCCAGATGTGTGCCACCATGCCCAAGTGTGAACAACCACACCCAGCTCAGGTATGAGCCAGCATGCCCAGGTGTGTGCCACCATGCCCAAGTCTGAGCCAGCATTCCCAGGTGTGAACCACCACACCACACCCAGGTGTGAGCCACCAGGCCCAGGTGTGTGCCACTATGCCCCAGTGTGAACTGGCATGCCCAGGTGTGAACCACCACACCACACCTAGGTGTGAACCACCACACCATGCCCAGGTGTGAGCCACCAGGCCTAGGTGTGTGCCACTATGCCCCAGTGTGAACTGGCATGCCCAGGTGTGAACCACCACACCACACCCAGGTGTGAGCCACCTGCCCAGCTGTTCCTGTCACAGTAGAAGGACAACCAGCCACACCTTTCTGTTCTATTTTTAGTTCCCTCTTTATCTCTCTGCAAAGTCATTGAAGCAGTTTGGTTTCTAATCTCNGAAACCTATTTTTAGGTAATTAGGTAATGAATGAGACATTAGATTGAATTTTCTGAGAAAAAATTTCCCTGGCTTAGCTTGGCCCCTGAGTAATACGAACTGTCAGGGCTCTCCTTCTCTCTCTGATTATATTAATTACCTCTCTTACCTTGCAAATTTAATGTAGAACAAGTATTTTATCTAAACTTGAAGAATTTACTAGAGGTTAAGAAGTTATATAACTTTAATAAAAACAAGAGTAACAGAATTATCCTCCAATTTCTTGCCATGAAGGTTAATTCTATAACATCTCCCAGGTCTCACTTCTACTGCCATGGAAAGGACAGCACGTCCACTCTTGCTCCTCTCCTTATCTTGCCGGAGCAGAGGCAGCAGGGCAGAAGCCTATGCTCAAACCAGAAGAGTGCCCCATTCGGCTCCACACTTCCATACAATGCACTATTTTCCAAAAGTAAACCATTTGAATCCGTTTTCCACAGCTGTCTTAGTTAGCATCCATTGTTAACTTGACACACCTAGGAAGCAGGAACCTCAACTGAGGAATTACCTCCATCAGATTGGCCTATGGGCAAGTCTAGGGGGCATTTTCTTGATTACTAATTGATACAGTAGAGTCTAGCCCACTATGGGTGGTGCCACCCCTTAGCAGATGGCCCTGGGTTGTATAAGAAAGCAAGATGAGGATGTCATGAGGATTTGAAAGCTCCTCAGCCTCCCNAGTGAACATGTCAGAGAGGAAAGACCAAAGGTGCAGCCAAGCCAACTTGGCAAAGAAATCAGTCCCCATCAGCACAAGCGAGTACTGGCCATGAACACAATAGAAGAGGGAACCAAAGGAATGTTTGTATGTTGTGGTTTCTACCCCTCCCATCACCAGCTGAATATCAAGGATATGCCTCAGGCATGCACAGGACTTCCCTCAAGCCTCTGTCCCTAGAATTTGTGGGTAGCCTTCCTACTCATCCTGGGCTCCAGTGGGCCNAGGTTGTAGTNGAGGATGCCAGGGTCATCCCTTCAGAGTGCAGAGGTGGTAAACATTAGCACTCACAGCAAGGGCTAAAATGTGTGGAGATCACTGCCATTGGGTGTGTCCTCTCCACCCAAACTCCCAGGGTGCCCTGAGGAGTCCCAGGGCCAATGGCTGCAGGGATTGGCCTCTNTAGAGAACCTCCCAAAAGATACTTACCTGAACTATCAACTTTGCAGAATAAAGTAAGACCTAAGAAACTGGAAAAACATTACTTCTAGTATGCCTGGGAGGGTATATATAAAGGAGGTTATTGTGTGAGTCTCACCAGCCCAGTGCTCAGTGTCTGCAAACAGCAGTCAAGTGTTTTTTGGGATGGATGCATGGAGTTAAGTTNAGGTGAACTGGTTATCTCTTTGATATCTGAGATTAGAACATTTCTCAAGACTCCAGGCATACCGGCATCAGCTCCCCTGACATAGGTTCTCAGGCTCTTAGCTTTAGCTAAGAATCACACTACAAGCCTCCCTGCCTTGCACCCTATGGGCTTGAACTGAACCAAACCACTGGAGATGGGTGCAGAGCTGTGTGGCTTCTTCCTTCTCATAATCCCATGAGCCAAGTGCCCTCCTGAGTCCCCTTTCATGCATCTGTGTTCATAGTCATTCACTCTGTCTCCCTGAAGAACCCCACTGCATCCTTAGGTGCTACCCAGTGGAAGTATGGGAGAGGCTGCTTGGAACTTCAGCACCCCAGTTCTTGTGGAGTCAAACGTTAGTCTCTAGCCTTCCACTTTATCATTGTTTTCTCTGTCTTTTTTGGGATTAATTTCCCTTCCATCATGTCACATCTCTCCTCCTGGGAGTAGGACTTGCTTACATCTGACTCATCGTTGTATTTTGGAATCAGCAACATGTTTGATTTCCCAGCTCATAACGGGAGGCAAGTTTGTCTCCACATGAATCACACTCTGATCTTAACTCTTATTCTAGACCAGTGTTGTACCTACCATCCAACATTCTGTAATGCCATAGATACTGTCTTCCATAGTGACCAGTATAACTCAAAAAATGGATGGTTATGTTTGTTCAGTTTTAAATAAAATGTAATCATTTTATTAGAAATTTAAATGTCCAAGGGTTGATGGCTACCCATTGAGTAGCACAGTTTTGAATTGTTAAGATGAAAAAAAAATGTAGCTGATAAAGAAAACAAAAACAGTTAATATGAAATAATACAGGGGGTCAACAGATTTGAAGCAAAGCTACTCAGTGACTGTTTAAGAAATAGTGCAATCCCCAAGTATAAAACTGTGTATTTCTAAAACTCTGGGAAGGTATGCAGTTGTTCACATGATGGAGAGGGAGAGATGCCTAAAAAGATGACAGTTGCTAACCCTCCAATGATCACATCAGTAGTGTTTGCTCATTAGTGAAGTATGAACTCTGACGAANTCTGTTTCCTAAGAAGATGGGAAAGTGAAGGGATCCCATTGTGTTGTGTTCTCTGTGTCTATGGTACTTCTGAGCTACAGATGAGCCCAGGGCACCTGCCTGTGAAGTCCTATGTTCTATCACCATACAGTGGAGAGTCCATGGTAGGAGGAAGACTGCCATCTCTTGGGACCTTCTGTAAGCATCACCTCTTTGCTTACATCTCAGCCTGCAGTCGTTCTTTTTCCTAGATGAGCATCTTCTTGACATGGGTTTTCCCAGAACATCCTCAGGTTAGCGCTTCCCAGAATGCCCAGCAATAATGACTGAACACCTAGAATGTTCCACTGCTAGTGGTAGAACAAACTCTTGGGAAATTGGGGGATGCAAGGAAGAAGCTAGTGAAAAGGNGTGTCCCTCAAGTCACATCTCCTCAGGAGGTGTGGCGTGTAGACAAAATTTAAGTTTCATAATAAAATTAAAACCTAGAGAGTCTTCTTTCAGTACTCTCTATTATCGTATCACTGGACACAGAGAATGTCAATTCATTTCAAGTGTTCATCTCTGGAAAAGTTGAATATCTTTATCTTGTTCTAGAGCAAATGAGAGAAACTACCAAACCTCCCTCAGAGGCCAGGCAGACATATTCCCATGACTCACATCATGAGCCTCGCTGTGGAAAAGCCACAGGAACTCTTCTAAGGCCCAGTGTTCTCCAGGTGAAGCATCTATCTGACATACAGTCCATGCATGGCATTGTTGCTTATATGTTGTATGTAAATGTTAGTGCTGTGCCTCATGATATCCCCATGAAACAACTGAAAAACACATAAATATGAGGTGCAGAAACAGCCAATCAGGCAGATTTATGAAAACACGTTGCTCAATTTTTAAACGTTGCCATTTTTACTTAGAGGAAAAGAGGGAGCGTCAGAAATACCTTTGTCTTTGAATGAAGCTCCATTTTTTTTGCCCAAAGTTGGAATTTAAAAAAAAAATCCAATATTTGGGTCTGGGAGTCTAGTGGTCACTTGCCTTACAAGAGTGAGGACTGGAGTTTGGATCCTCAGAACCCATGTAAATGCCTGATAGGTACCTCAGCTCATCTCTAATGCCAACGTCTATAGTCAGAGACAGGGAAATCCCAAAGAAAGCTGGCTAGTGAGATTAGCCATCTCCATGATATCTGAGTTTAATTGAGAGGCCTTGCCTCAAAAATAATAAATTGGAGAGCAGTGGAATAAGATTCCTTCCATCAGCCTTAGGTTTCTGCACCCCCCACACCCGTGTCTGTAGACATGCAACTATGCACCATACCATACACATGCATGCACACATGCACACATGCAAAGAAGAATAAAAAAGAAACAAAATACACAGTATTAGCAGAGAGCTTTTACAGATGTTAGAATATAATGAAGAATATATTGAGTTGAGAATAGTCCCATGGACTAAGATAAAATTTAATAAGCTCTGAGATTAAAAAAAAATCAAAACTAAAATCTCTTTTTGATTAGAGTTGAAAAACAGAGTTAAACATTTTATGAATGAAAGTGCATGATTTTTGCAGAAAATAAATGTTATACCTGCTAATAGATCCTTACTTGGAATATCAAATCCTCATCCTCACTGGGATGATGTGTTCACAGGGAAATGGACTGAGTGACAGGTTCTGGAAATGAGGCCTTTGAGTAGTAAGTTACTGCCCTGTGAGCAGATTCCAAGTGTGGGAGGTTTGCAGGGAGACGTGTGAGTATGTGTGTGCTATAGCTATACAATATATATTTTATATATTTATTTATATATAACAATAGATATAGAGTATATGTAATTGCAACCGGGGTAGATGTTAGCTTGTTTCTCTGCTCAGCTGCATTTAGCACATCAATGAAAGAATCCAGGTCTCCACTCCAGAGGGCGTTTGCTTTGCTTTGTTTCCTTCCCAGTAGTTCCTACTCTCCTCACATCTCTGAAGTACAACAGTCCCTTGCTCTTTACAACCTACCTGTCCCAGGGAAATAGAATTTATATTTTCCTAACAAAGATTTCTAGTCTTCAGTATTGAGATCTAACACTCGCCACCCTGAATCAACTAACCACTTTTCAAACACATGGGCCCATGGCNGAACTCAGTCAGCCCCCACCCCGGCAGCTTTTGAGAAAGTCTGAGATTTGGGAGTGTGAATTCTCCATTAGCTAGCTGGCAAGTCTCAATNTGCAGTCTCTCCCTGAACTGCTTGCGTCTCTCAAGAACTGGGATCGTAGGTGTGTGCTGCCATGCCTGGTTATTTTTGTGTAGCTTATGAAGTATGCTTGTATTTATGTTTATGAAAAATAGAGGTCTGTGGTTTTCTCTGTACAGTTACAGCTTTGGAGTTTTTCTTTCTTCAATAATTCAGCTCCTTTCCTGAATGTTCTCTGGAACTAATTATTAGGTTTCTCCTCACCAACACTTCAGAGAAACAAACAGTGATGCCATAGATGCCCAATGTTGTTTGATATTTTTTAATTAGAAGTTTTTTTCTNTTTTGATGTTGTTGTTAATAGTTTAAATTAATATAAAGATATTCAACTTTTATCTCTTGCACATTTGCCAAATTTTGGCAAATTGTTTTTCAAGCAGNTTATCTATTTAATCTGCACCTTTGGTGTTTATTGGCCTGATGCTTATCCTAATACTCTCTCAATATTCTATCAGTGGTTGTTAAGACCTCCAATTGATCTCTCATATCTTATTTCCAATGGCAGTTACTTTTTTTTCTTCTTTATACTCTTTCTTACCTTTACACCAATGTTATTATCAGTGTTTATAATTTCTAATTATGGATCATTTATTTGATTTGTTCTAGTTATATTCCATTTATTATTTAAGTATTACTTATTATTCTTTGTAATATTTAATTTTTTTACTTATTTTGTTTATAATTTGTTTTTCTTAGCTTCCAAATGTGGAAGATTAAAGTATTCTTTAAAAANTTTTTTTCTTATTTTATGTACATGCGTGTTATGCCTGCATATATGTCTGTGCACTGTGTGTGTACCTGGTGCCCATGGATGTTGAAAGAAGGCATCTGATGCCCTGGAACTGGAGTTACATGTGGTAGTGAGGCACCACGTCAATGCTGGGAATTGAAGTCAGGCCCTCAGCAGAAGCAGTAAGCAATTATAACTGCTGAGACATCTCAGGCCCTTGATTATCACTTCTAAATATTTTTCATTTTTATGTAAGTTATAAAGCAATAAATTAATTCAAAAGCATATACTTTGCTCTATACTATTTTTGGTATGGACTTTTTTTCATTTTCACACAATTAAAAAATTCATAATTCCCTTATTGCTTTGATTCATAGCTTATGTTTTGAGTGGTTGATAATTTTAAAAATACTTTTCAAATTCTTCACTTATAGAATATACTTGGCAAGGTCATTAAAATCATGTCATATATTAGCATCTATGTTACAGAACAGATATGGTCTTTCTTGTGTCCTATAAGAAAAGCTGTACTGTTGNATGCAACCTGGAGTTCTACTCATGCAACTGGCACCTTGACTAATAGCTTTCTCCAATCCTTGTACGTACTGACATGTTGACTTCTAAATAGATATTTAAATAATATTTAATATTATTTAATATTTAAATACTAGGAACAAGCATTGGAAGCTCCCATAGTAACTGTGAGTGTGTTCACTTTCTATTTGGGGTCTTCTCGGTTTTGCTTCACGTATATTGGAGCTCTTTAGTTAGACTCATGCGTACTTATGTCTTCAGAACTTACATGACCATGTGATCAGTGGGAAGGGACTGTCCCCTNTGGTGACACTCTTCCCTCAGAAGCTCACTGCTGATGTTCATGAACAGTGAGTATGTGATCATAATCTCCATGGTGTCTTCTCTGTGGGAGCCCATTTTCAGGTTCCTAGTGGCTTTACCCAGCAGGTCTGCATAGAGAGGATGATTGG
Source organism: Neotoma lepida (assembly GCA_001675575.1). Taxonomy (NCBI): domain Eukaryota; kingdom Metazoa; phylum Chordata; class Mammalia; order Rodentia; family Cricetidae; genus Neotoma; species Neotoma lepida. The sequence continues at coordinate 26,094 of LZPO01097559.1, forward strand.
ACCACGGGACTGAGTGCAGGTGTCTGAGATGGTCTGCACGTGGCTGTGCTGGGGGAAGGTCTTTTGCTCTATCCCTTAGCTTTTCTCTAAATACCCTGGGACAGAGACAGTCGGCCGGTGAAATAGGTTACGGGCCCTCTCGAGGCTATCCTTTATTTCTATCTTTTCTCCACAATCTAAAATCCTTCTATCTAATATTTCCTGCTACTCTCACCCAAAAAAACTCTGGGGAACTGTGGGGTTGGTGGGTAGCCGCCCCACACTTCTCTCATGCCTTTCTTACATTGTGATATTACTTTATTAAACACAGTAANCCTTTTATTGAGTGTTCATTTCATAAATATTTAGAGTTTGTGTTAAATCACAAACTAATATACAGAAGCTTTTCCAGTCCCTTTACAGCTGCTGTCTGAGTTCCATGTTCTGATGAAACTTGTAAACTTGGTCTCATTAGTTGGAACAGATTTGGAGCATCTAAGTTTCAGGCACATACAGTTAGGATGCCATCAGAGGGGTTACTTCCCCACGGGAGAGCACAGTCCCGGCTTCTTCAGGCTGCTAGGGACATGGCATTTCTCAGCTTTTTGGTTCTATTTTTTTCATTATAGAGATTATTCCTCAGACTCTGAGTCCTTCTATGTCCTTAACACAGGTGCTAGTTACAAGGTTCCCATACAGACAATCCAGAACAATCTAAGAGTCTCAACTACAGCACTGGCAGAGTCCCCTCTGGTACAGAGATATCACTTATGCATTCCAGTGGTTGGGAAGTGGGGGTGTGTGAAGGGCTGTGACTCAGCCTGTCAAAGCTCTTAAGTCCTTCTCATTCCCACTTGCACTTCCAGCCCACGCATTATGGTTCTGATGGCTTTATGATAGCATTGCCTGTCCTGAGCAGCATGTTAGAACAATCACAAACCTTACTGCTAGTGTGTAAAATGTATTTAGAGTCTCTCTCTCTCTCTCTTCCTCTCTTCCTCTTCTCCCTCCTCTCTCTCTCTCTCTCTCTTTATTTTATGAAAGCTACTTTAATGGTCAAGTTTACTTTGTCATATGGCTTTACCCTCATCTATTTATTCACAAACTAATGACTGTATTGTCTTACTCACTCTGTTCTTCCTGGAATTGTTTCTGAAATTTGGTAATATTTTCAATAAGTAAAAGAAAGACTAATTAATAAAACTTTATATTTTCTCAACTTTAAATGTATTGACTGTCTTCTGATTTTCATAATTTCAAATGTGCTATGGATTATAAAATTCTTCATCTTTTTAGCATTTTTCTGTTCATATCTGATTATCTTCACTTTGACCCAAGCATTTGGTTTTGCTGCTTACATTGCTGGATTTTGGATGCTGTTCACTGGCCTCTCTTGAACTAGTTGGCTCTTCAGCTGCTTGTAGACTGCTGCTGAGTCTAAGGAAGAAACTGTCATCACTGCTCATGTTTTACTTTTGGCTTTTAAACGTCCTTCTTTGCTTTGAGTCTGGTGGTTTAGTGCACTTAGCCACCCTGCTACCTGGCTATTTTGTTCTTTCGCTTTATAAGATTTCCTGTTTCTTTAAGGATGTTTCTTCTACTCTTCATGCTTATTGTTCATGGCTCCTAATAGGTTTTNAAAACAATTATTAGGTTCTGGAGAGATGGCTCTGAGGTTAAGAGCACTGGCTACTCTTCTGGAGGACCCAGGTTCTGTTCCAAGCATCCACATGATAGCTCACAGCTGGAGCTGCCTCTAATTCTAGTGTCAGAGGAACTGATACTCTCTTCTAGTCTCCATAGGCAATGAATACATGTGGTGCACTTACAGACATGCAGGCAAACACACACATAAAATAATTAAATAAAACCATTATTAACCTCAAGAGTTCTCACATCTTTGTCTAGTATTTCCAATTGTTTACTTCTAACTTGGGAATTTTGTTGTGTTGATGACTTTTATCTCTCTTCTTTGTCTCATACTTTTAAATTTATTCTGTGAATTTCATACATGTATATCATGTATTTTACTGTGCACACNCCATCAGTCTCTCTTTCTCCCCTCCCACTCTTACTAAAGCCTCCTTCCCAAGTCCCCTCCCCTCCCCTCTCTCCCTTGAGACCCATTACTTTATGCCATGCCCAACATGCAAGGAAGAATGGGAACAGCTGGCATCCTGGGGCTTCTCATCTCAACCACTCATCTCCAGCTGTGGGTTGTCCAGCTGTCTGTCTGCTATGGAGCCTCCAGTGCTGCAGCCTCCCCATGGCATCATGCTCCACGTTCAACCTCAAAGGCTGTGTGAGACTTCAGTTCTCACACAAGAGCTGTGTGTGCATTTTCTCTCAACAGATTGTTTTTACACTCAATTCCTTGCTTAGCTCCCCACAGGATTTTGAGGTGGTTCTTGATCTTTGCAGCAAGCCTCACTCTTAGGCTGGCCCTGTCTGCTGCCTCTAGGAAACTGGGCTTTCTTAGCCTTTCTGGCCTTGAGTTATTAGTGCTAATCCATGTGACACTTCTCATGGGCTCTGGGCAGGAGAGAGTGAGTTGTACTTTTCATCGTAGGAGTTCTACTCTGCTTATGACATACAGGCATCTCTGTTATACTGAGGCTCTTATCATGCCCTTTGATCTTTGGAGATATTGACTGTACTTATATATAGTCTGAATCTGTTTTTACAATNTCTTTCTTTGTAGTGTATTGAATTCAGCTCTGTNCTCATGCATGCTGTCTTTATATATGAAAATTTACATAGATACCTTTAATGTCTACCCCTCTCCCATGAAGTTTCTTGTGTTTCTTTCCAGCAACAAAGGTGAGGGTAGCCTTTTTTTTTTTAAATCTTCCTGGAGTTTGAATTGAGTTTGGCTTTTTTTTTACTCCAAACTCATATTGGCTCTTGGGGAATCGGAATGAGCAAGTCCAGGGGAGGTGCTGGAATGGTAGCCATGCCTTCACTCTTAGTGAACTCTGACTTCATTTGGTTCCTAAGTCATGGAAGGAGGCTGTCCCAGTATCTAGCTAATTCTCATCCTCACTGCAGCTGATTGTAAACCAGTAGTGTNAGTGAAGNGAAAGGNTGCCCCAAAGGTCCACCCATTCTTCCAGGAGTCTCCTGCTCAGTCAGTCACATCCTACAACTATCCTGCATCTTGAAAAATTCAGATGCCATTTTGCATTGATAACTATACTAAGTAAATTTTGATATAGCTGCATGTAGTCTCTATATAAATGTGTGAGTATAGAGAAGTATACATTTATATATGGGGNGATTCAGCTTCAGATGTTCAAATATCTTTGTTGTACCTTCTAGACTGCAGTCTGTCTGTGGCTAGGTAATACTGCCCCATTTAACTCTTTCCATCCACAGTGCCTTCTTAAGANCCTGGCTCCCAGGACTGCCTTGATTTGGGAGAGGTAGATTACATTAATTTGGCTCAGTAGTANGTAGTATTATGATCCAGGCTGTTGTATTTAGCAGTGTTTTTCCCCACACACCTTCTCTCAGCTGATACATCATGCATACCCTCTTGTGAGCAGCTGTGGTGGTATCCAAAATAGGTGCAGCATGCTGATTCTTGACAGCTTGGAGTTCCTAGCAGGCACAGTGTATAACTGCATAAATAATGACCACAGCAGATGAAGGTGTCTCAGCCTTGTTCCTGAGGAGACCCTCNGAAGGTCTTATAGTCTTTCCAACCTCATAGTCCTTTCTAATTCACTCTTGTCCTGAAATGGTTTAAAGNGCTGACTGGACAGTCAGTCTCTAATGAGTGAGAAATCTCTAATCTGTCTATGTGTGTTGTACCACTTTCTCCATGAGTGTAGATGAATTATGGGACATTAAATGAGGCTGGCTGGTTTTAAATCCCCTTATAGACTTCAGTATCCTTTCAAATGNAGTAGGGTGTCCCTTACGAGTCCAGACCTTGGTATTGATAGGTGTACCCCAACTCTTAGCACAAAATTCATGAATCCCCACCATCACCAGGAGCATGCGTGTGGGGTGACCCTGAAAGCTTTGATTTGGGCAAGATTAAGTCCTGTGTTTGATATGATTTTCTAACCTTATTTCCCAGAGGAATCAGGTTGATATAGATTACCCACCATAAACCTAAGGCCTATGCTGCCTTAGAAATGTAAGGNCATTTTAAATGTAAAGGCAGNGAATCTTAATTTCCCATACAAATGTATTTTGAATAGGTTTATATACTTGAATAAGTCAATGTTAAATNTTGACTCAACAATCAGAGTGCCTTGGTAAAGAAAATTCTATGCTGTGAAGAGCTACAGAAAGCCGTCTGTAGAAGAATTACTTTGAAAGAGAGAAAATGAAAGATCNGCTGTGTGAAATACATTCNNGGAATAATACAGCCTTAAGAATCTTCGAGCCCTCTCATTTGCAGGTGAAATAATCAAAGACTAGGCTCACAAGGCAAGTAAATGGCAGGGCCTGGGACTGAGTCCTCTACTATTCCAGTCATGTGTCTGATGCTTCAACCCCCCCTGGGAAGCCCATGGTGAGCTGGCATCACAACTCCTCCTATGATGACTGCCCTGCAGGCTCTTTAGTTTCATGAATTGACATCTTTGTGGTCATTAAACCTATTTGAGTCAGACCAAAAGATTTCTCTCCTGAGACTATATTGAGAAATTAAAAGTAAAGCTAACTGATGCCTCCCAAATACCAACAGTTAAGGAAACATGAGTTGGAAGAAATGTGTCAAGAGAAAACGTGTTATTTCCATCAGAATATGTCCAAATGATTTTAAGTAAAACAGGAAACAAAAGCAACATGTACAAGAACCTGCCCAGAAAAAAACACGAGAATAGGCTGTAGTATGTTATCTATTCCATGTCTGCATAAAACATGGTGTTCATGGAGTTCCATCAAGTCCAGCAAGATCTGCTATAGCATCTACCCATCGTTATACAAGGGAGGGGCTGGAGGGGGGANGCAGCTGTGTGTCTTTCTCATACCCTCCCTGTTCTCTTCACACATTGCTTTTGTAACAACTACTATAATTGCTACTAGCACTAAAATGTGCTACCCACAGAAGTCAACTTGGTCATCACGAGTTCTGAGAGCCAGTCTACTGCAGGAAATACTCAAGGGGGTCAGAAGAAGTTGTTCCAGTCAGGAGCTACTGTTACTTCACATAAACAAAGATGCAAGTTAATTATTTCAGAACAAGAGGGTGTAGTTATCCAGAGTCCCTGGAGGGTCTTTGAGGTTAAATTCATGGTTGTGTTCTGTCATTTATCTGAGAACACACTGGGTTCAATAACTAGAGTTGGGTTTGCCTCATCCGTAAGCCAGGGCCATTCCCTAAAATCC
>LZPO01097560.1:7483-19549 GCA_001675575.1 Neotoma lepida
TCCCCCAAAACAATACAGGCTCCTGACTTGCTCTTGGTTGGTTAGCAGAGCTTGGCAGTAAGATCTTATTGATGAAGACATTACACAGTTTGGTTANAGGATATGGAGAAATCAAGGTGGTATAGCCCTCAGAAGGTTTCTTCCTGCTGGCTTGCTTTCATAGTGCCTGAAGGTACTATGCAGGCTGTTGGGAAATAAAAGTCATTAACAGCTGTAACCAGCTGTGAAATAAAACTGGCCTGGTAAGATATTCCTATGTATAAACTAGTAGCATGAATCTTATGGGGGTAACTAAACATTTTCTGATGGGACTTAAAGCCCATTCCACAGGAGAAAACTGATGCCTAATACTGTAAATCTGGTCAAGGACCCATGGACAGAGAGCTCCTAGTCCTGAGGGGTGAATTTAGTTATTATTATTATTCTAAATGTACACAGTATCAAGCTGTCTTCTAAACACATATTTCTATGCCAGTAGACTGGGACAGTTCTTACCCCACATCAGAGAAGTTCCCATTACAAAGGATAGGGGTTAACACAGAGACTAAAACCTGACCAGACTGCAGAGAACACATGGCTATGGGGTGCTCACCCACATGTGAGATATCGATATCACCCCCCCGTCTTCCAAGGCTCAGGGAATATAACAGATTACAAAGGCCAGAGAGGCCAGGTGGTGGTAGCGCACACCTTTAATCCCAGCACTTGGGAGGCAGAGGCAGGCGGATCTCTGTGAGTTCTAGACCAGCCTGGTCTATAGAGTGAGTCCTAGGACAAGCTTCAAAGCTACACAGAGAAACCCTGTCTCAAAAAATCAAAATAAATAAATGAATAAATAAAGCCAGAGAGTAAGGAGGACTGGGGTGAAAAAAAAGTGTTTTTAGAACCTGCTAAGACTGTTGCACTCATGAACCCACAGTAGCTGTGGGGTTCCCTGCAGAAGAGCATACACGATCTAGCCAGTCAGCATCCCAGCACAGATGGGGGGCACGTAAGTCCTTCCTCCCTGAGCCAAAGAGCCTATTTATTGATAGTTGATGGCTGCTAGGAGAAGGATAGCCAGTTTTCTTTAGGGATGTGGTAGGTTTCCCAGGCTCCAATGACCCCAAATGCATGTATTATCTGGGCAACACTAGACTGTTGGAAGACAAACAAACAAACAAACAGCAACAAAAAACAACAANAAAAGGAGACCTGGAGGCATGTGGTTCTGGCTGTTGCAGGAAAGATACCACATACAACATCCCGCTAGAGCAGGGTTTCTCAACCTTCCTAACGCTGCCACCTTTAATTCAATTCCCCATGTTGTGGTGACCTCTAACCATAAAATTATTTTCATTGGTACTTTGCAACTGTAATTCTGCTATTGTTATGAATTGTAATGCTATGATATTTATCTGTGTTTTCTGATGGTCTTATGAAAGTGTCGTTTGACCTCCTCAAGGGGTCATGACCCATAGGTTGAGAACCACTGCCCTAGAGGTTCTCTACAATGCCAGNGTGCTGCTGAAAATCGAGGTAGAATAGAGGTAACAGAATTATGGACAAAAATCAGCACAGAAATTGAACTTCGTTCTATTGATCTGAGACTAATGTGTTCATTTTTTCTTCTGTCTTTTCCTTTGACCAAAGGCAGAAAACATCCAGTATTTATTTCAATAGTGACAACAAAGGTAAGAAAAGTGAATATCTTGGGAAAAAATGTGTCCCACTGTATATCAGAACCAGACTTGTACAGCCAAATTGTACAAGTCAACAGGTAAAGAGGAGAATCAAACAGTATTTCTGCTTTTTATTTTATTTTATTTTTTGTTTGTTTGTTTGTTCGTTTGTTTTTCGAGACAGGGTTTCTCTGTGTAGCTTTGTGCCTTTCCTGGAACTCACTTGGTAGCCCGGGCTGGCCTCTAACTCACAGAGATCTGCCTCTGCCTCCGAGTGCTGGCTGGGATTAAAGGCGTGTGCCATCACCACCCGGCTAAATCTGCTTTTTAAATGCTCAGTGGAGCAAATAGACATTCTCTAAAGACGATTCACAAATGGACAACAGGTGTGTGAAAACATGCCAACAGGGCCAACAGTTGAGGAAATGAAAATTAAAGTCACAATGATATTTCACTGAAAACAATAACCCAGCCAACTGTTGACAAAGATTTGGGACCCTTGGATACTGTTGACAGGAACATAAAATGTTAAAGATTTTGTGGAGAACAAAATGGGGATTAAAAGAATAAATAAAGCACACAATCCAACAATCCTCTGGTATCAGTATTATGAGAGATATCTTTCACTGCTCCCTGAAGCATTATTTACAGTGGCCAAAAGGAAGAAGGTGGAAACAAGCTATGTGTCCATCAAAAACAAATGAGATAAAGAAACTGGCCTAGTTATATAAGAAATATTATTTAACCTTTAAAAAGTAGGCAGTTCTGCCGTAGGCAACAACATGGATGAACTCGGAGGATACTATGTTAAGTGAGTTAGTGCAATCACAAAGGGACAAACACTGGCTCTATTCAGAAGAAGTCTCTAAAAAGAAAGGGGCAGAGAATAGAATAGTCAGGACCAAGAGGTGCAGAGAGCAGGACACAGGAAGAAGGTCTGTTCTTTCAAATAGAAAGGCCTAGAGACCGGCTGCTCAGCCCCGGGCCTATGGTTAGCAGCATGGAAGGGCTTAACATCTAAGAGGGCTGGTCTCATATTAGTGCTGTTCTGCACAAAGTGTGAAAGGAAAACTGTCCTCTCAGATCGGAACAAAGAGAATTTTCTTCCATCAAGATTTCTGGTCTGTGACGGCCTGCATTCTCATAACTCAACCTATACTCTAAGAAGCAAAATTCCAAGGTTGGACCTGATAACCAATTAACTTCGTCACACCTTTTTTCTTTTCTTTTCTTTTTTTTTTTTCGAGACAGGGTTTCTCTGTGTAGCTTTGGCGCCTTTCCTGGAACTCACTCAGTAGTCCAGGCTGGCCTCGAACTCACAGAGATCCGCCTGCCTCTGCCTCCCGAGTGCTGGGATTAAAGGTGAGTGCCGCCACCGCCCGGCCTTCGTCACATCTTAAAGGCTTACGGAATCGTGTAATTAATTGCTGACATGAAACGACCCTTGTAGATAATTTACTTTTTTCTAATGAGTAGTAAAATCGTTGGCAAACAGGTAAGTGTCACTAAAGCTGTTTTTCAGATCTTGTCCCTGATATTGATATAAACAAAAACACAACTGAGAAGCGTAAGGGACAAGACAACAAAGCAAACTGTGTAAGATCACTTAACTAATTATTTTTATTTTTTTGATAAATCTGGAAACATTTTCAGGATTGAAATAACACTGTGGCAATCAACAAACATGAATCAAACTACAAGCAAATACATTGTAAATCACTAGGTTTATAAAACTGAGGTTTGTTGTCTGTTTAACAGGGTACAAGGTCAATTGCAGAGGTTGCATTAAAGGGTAGGGATGCATGTATTAGGCCCAAATAAAAGACCAACTAAATGCTTTGAATTGACTCTTAAAAAACAACTGAAAAACAACAGACTAAAACCAAATTAAAACAAACAAACAAAACTCATCCTTACAACTCACCCAAGGTACAGAGTCAATGTTGTGTGTTTTATCTCTGCTACAGCAAGTGTGTGTACATCTACACTACTTGTGAAACAGTAATATATTCTCTCTCAGAATTAACAGGCTTCCCATTGTGTGTGCAATGATTCCTGAGGTGTCAATTGCTTGGGGGATTCATGGTGAAAATTACTCTAGTAATCTGAGGCATNATTAAAGCAATAACATTGAAGCATTCAAAAATATTCACAGCTACTCAGTTCCCTGGGAATTTGGATGGGTAATCCCACATGGTTAATGGCACTTGTTATGTATGGTAGAAAATGATTCCAAAACAATAGAAATCACCAGGGGATAATAAGAGGGAATTAAAAGTGAAGGGACCTTTGCTTTTCTGATGAAAATATAGCTGTTTGCAACTTGGGCCACTCATTGCTAATCTTGTATCCTTTTTAATGCATCTTAGATGCTAGTTTTGTTCAAGAACCGGACTCTGGAAGAATTCAGTTTCCTCAACTATTTGTTTCATAACAACACAATGACGACCTCAGTACAAACGGCCAACTTTGACACCAAGAGTTTTACTTACAGAAGGGTAACTGGGTGGAGATAAAAGTGTGATTTTGGTGGGAAAAGAGTCTTTGAACCATACTCAGATGTCAGGGGTCCCAGCATAAAATTGCTGCCTCAAAGCCAGTTGGAAACAAACAATATCAGGTGCACAAGAACAAGCAATCAGCTCCTCTTAGCTTTATTTTGTTTTTATTTATGTGTCTCGGAGCAGGTATGTGCACATGTCAGAGGGTGCTGGCAGAGACCAGAAGAGGGCGTCAAATCCCCTGGAGCTGGAGACGTAAGCAGTTCTGAGCTGCTCAGTGCGGATGCTGGCAACCAAACTCTGATTCTCTGAAAAAGCTCCAAGCTCTCTTAGACCCTGAGCCTTCTCTCAGCTCCTCTTATGGCATCGTGTCTATGAAGGGATTTACTTCCAGGAAGTACGAGAGACCCGGCACTGAATTGTACTATAAGTAATACCTGGGGCATTTCATTGTCATGAAGACCCAGAGAAGAAGATAAAATGCTTCTCATACTCATAAATTAGGAATAATCACTGCAAAGCAGGACTGACTTGGCACACTCAGGCAATGGGATTAAGTTCGTGCCACAAGCTCTTTTCTTTGTGAACAGTAAATTTCTCCTGGCTATACAAAACAGCAATAATTATTCAAAATTCCCGAAGCAGGCCAACCATTTGTCCAGAGGGCAAAGAAACCCTGCTTGACTGGCTTCTAATGGAAACCAGTGTCAAGTTCCTGACCTTATGAACTCCCCAGAGCAATGTTCACTAGAATAGGATGAACACTACTTTTTAGCTGCTTTCCTGGGGGGTTTTGTTTGTTCATTTGTTTGCTTTTTGTTTTTTTCAGTAAGAGCAGACAATGTAGTTGTGTTTGAATTGGCATACGAAAACTACCATATTTCATAAATTGTTATCCTTTAAACATTGGGTTATATTCTTCTTAGTTTCCCTTCCTNAAAGAGACAGTGTTTTGTGAAGGGTCCTTCCTTTCCTTGTGCTGAACGGTACTGCTTGCAGTGAGGCAGCCATTAGTGTTTTCTGTACTCAGGTAGCTTACTTTATGATGTGAAGTACACTGTACATGCATTATCTCAAGGTGAAAAGAAGTGCAGTACATTTAACAGATACGAAGACAATCCAAAGGAGGAAGGAGTCAAGCTTTTAAAAGTTGAAAAATCAACATAAATGCTATGAACCTGCTAACATTTTCCTCTGTTTTCTGAATGAGAATGGCAACAGGCTCCCAAAACATGAAGAGAAAAAGGATGTGACTACATGCTCAGGAACTCTTTCCTTGGGGAGATGCAATACATGTATGTATGTATGTATGTATGTATATATGTATGTATGTATATGTATATTTATGTAAGTATATATGTATGTATGTGTGTATTTATGTATGTATGTATATATATGTATGTATGTATATGGTTCCAACAATAACAAACCAAAGTATGATCCATCAAATCCCAACTTGAGGAACTAATTAGTTCACTAGGCTTGCACAATTAGTTCACAGAGCCTGGGTGATTANGAGTGGCACCAAAGCAGACACAGCCCTGGGAAATCTCCCTCCAGCACGGAAGATTTCTCCACAGCTACAGAGATGGAGTATGTCCTCTCTCCTCTCCTCAGTTAATCATCCACTCTCTATACTCCAGCACTTCCCAAGGCCATGCAGTCAGTGCAGAATTCCATGCAAACGGCTGATAGGTGTGAAAGGAGCAGTGGGAATCTCAGGTGAAGGTTCAGTGGTGCTTTTCCTCCCCTTATTGTATGAGGAAAAGCCCTACCTCAGGGATATCTGGAAGATTTTTTCTTTATTATTATTACTATTAAGAGATTTTTCCATTCATTTTACATATCAACCACAGATTCCCCTCTCCTCCCTCCTCCCACCCCCCCAGCCTTCCCCCTCAACCCACTCCCTAATCCTCCTCCTCCAAGGCAAGGCCGCCCATGGGGAGTCAGCAGAGCCTGGCACATTGATTGAGTTGAGGCAGGTCCAAGCCCCTCCTCCCGGCACCAAGGTTGCACAAAGTGTCCCACTATAGGCACATATTTTTAAAAAAAATTTATTTTCTGTGTAGGTATATTTGCATGCATATATATATATATATATATATAATGAGTGTGCATCAGGTTCCCTGGAACTGGAGTTGTGTATGGTTATGTGGTACCATGTGAGTGTTGGGAACTGACCAGAAATCATATGCAAAAACAGCAAGTTCTCTTAAAGTTGTCACAGCTGTTCTGATGGAGATAATGGCTGTTCAGCTTAGTGTCTAGCATTCTCCAACTCTACCTAAGGTAGAGATGCTTAAATGATGGGAAGATATTGAAGCCTAAATAAAAGCTAGAAGCGTCAACCCTCGGAATAAGATTAAATTAGAAGCTCACAACCAAATCGCACAGAATGTCGGAACCCCTGAACATGCTTCCAGAGATCTCTAGAACACAGTTTCTCGGTATTAGCAAGTCCTGTAATGAAAGACTTTAGCTGCCTCGCTAGTCTCGACCTCTGACTGATGTCAGGAGTTCCTCCTACTCGGGCCTATTGCTCTGAGCTCTGCTGCTCTTGTGAAAGAGGGGTGTATCAGTAATGCATTACATAAAAAGGGGGTACATTACAGTAGCAATGACTGTAACTTCATAAGCAAATGCTCGTGAGGAAGCGCATGTTTTATTTTATAGTCCACTGAGAGCCGAGCTCTTAAAACTTCACCCACATACTGTGCACTACAAAAATCACTTGCAGAACTGTGGCGCTGGCTTATGAGGAGACACACGTGGTTTCCAAACTGCCTCTTGCTGAGTGGTTTCACAGGTANCTGTATGCAATGTCCTGTCAATTTCAGCCTTGATATGTGAGGAAACGTAGCCCCGTCTTGAAATAGTCCTCATAATCAGCTTGGATAANGCACCTATTCCTGGACTCAAAGACTAAAAGTACTTGGAGGAAGAACTAACCTGTCTCATCTTGAGACATCCCTCCAGGGCAGGCTGAAGGTATACTCGGAGAAGCAAGGAGAGAGAGCTTAGCAGTTTTCCCTCCACAGGCTCCTGAGTCGTCAACTCAGCAGCTTTCACAAAAACTGAACCCCTCCTGTAAAGAAGAAACACTTGAAAGGCTTGCACCATTAGCTAGTCTGATTCTAGGTGGTGCAGGAGGCCCAGGTTCTTATTATACNGTGGTCTATTTTTGATCTCCCCTGTATCAACAGCCTCCAGTCTCAGCATAGTAATGGGGGAGAAATACTTTGATGATAATTGGAAACTGCTCTGCCGTGCCCCTTCTCTGATACAGTCTGACTGTCACCCGGTGTGTCATTTGAGCTGTTCAAAACAGTGAGCAGAGGAAGTCTAGGTGGATGGTACAGAAGCAAGTCACAGTACCTTCTGGAAGTTTTGGTGAGTAGGATAGGACACAGAAAGAAAGGCCTATCCTTCTGTCAGCCTCCCCTCCATCCTAATAGTCTCAAGCCCCAAAAGCCATAGAGGACAGCATCATTTAAATTCCTGGACGGCACTGCCTTTACTTTTTGGGTAGGCACCACCTCGTGTGGAGAAGAGTCATACTCCAAACAGTTCCTGCAGCTGTCTCTTATACACATCTCCTGGACGGCACTGCCTTTACTTTTTGGGTAGGCACCACCTCGTGTGGAGAAGAGTCATACTCCAAACAGTTCCTGCAGACAGTTTANTAAGTTAAACCTNGTACCTTCTTGTCCTGTTAAAAAGTCTAGCAACAACAGGACACAGNGCAGCGCAAATCCGTTTTTATGATAGCCATCTCACGAATGCAAAGAGCATAGGAAATGAAATAACTGTAACCATTCCATCATTATCTTCACATCCTAGCCTCCTTAGCCTCATCACAACTAACCTCTCCGTCCTCCTAGCACGCCCTACTTACGGTCCTGACTAAAGGGCAAGGCAAATCACAAGGCTGACCTTGACATGGCGCTCGAGCGAGTGGGAGGGTTGTGCTACAAAATAGCCTGGGTTTATCTGTGTGCAGGAGAAGGCACACAGCTCTTTCTCGTCCTTGTCTCTGCTCCACTGGTGAACTCCTTACAACTGCCTCCTGACCTTTAGCCTGACAAAAGCAGGTCAGATATGGGAAAACAAAGACAGCTCAAAACACAAGAGTCGCCTGGGAACAAGCACTGTGTTCGCCACCCTTTATCAGGATGAGGAAACCCTGACCATCCCCTAAATAGAAGCAGTAAACAAGGAGGGCACTGGGAAGCTTTTCTTCTGTGGAGCCTTGAGAGCAACTTGGCTCAGTGAGGAAAATGGAGCTTCCAGCTCATGTTCCCTCCCCTATCTAAAGAGGTTGCAATTTGATTCTGGCTCACCTCAAAGTACAAAGGCAGGTTTTAGGGACACAAGGAAGCCAGAAACGGTTGAGGTCTATCAGACCAGCTCCTGATTGGAGCTGACCAATCAAACTGCTTCGTGACCTGGGCATCTTTTCAAGGAGGTCTGTCTTGCTTGGAAAATGACTTAAGTCACATTATGTGAAATGTATACTAAATCATCTTGCCCCAAGATGACAACTTCAGATATGAGGGGGAGTAGAGAAGAAGGATATATGAGTTTGCCAAATACTAGGGAAGACGAAAGCCAGATTGCCTGGAGAACTGTGCCCACACCCTGCCTCAACCAAATGTCACTCCCTCTGCCCAGCTGGCTAATAAACTCCTTCCATGGCATCCAAGTCGCTGCACTATACATTTTCTTCTCCTGAGGATTTGTCCCGGCAAGCAAACTGGAGTGTATTCTACATTTCATGCACCTTGGTTATCTTTCTCTCCCAAGTGATTATTCCAGTACCAAATGGCTCTGGTTAGTTAAAGAGGAATGCAATCATGTTCCTTGCCCTGGTTATTTGTCACTTGTTAAGCGATGTTAGGAGATTCCCAGGCGATTTCACATCTGAAGATTGCAAGTGGTTTTTTTCCTTATCAGATGCCATGCAAAATGCTTTCTGTGGGGCACATCAGTTTCCCAAGTATCCTGTCTGATTCCTGAGGCTGATATCACTGGATTTATCGTTTCAGAAAGAGGAAGGAAGCCTTACATTGCAAATGGGCTAAAAGTAAAGCAGGGTTAGGAGCAAAAAGTTAACCATGTTGGAAAGAGTCATATATAAGAAAAAGAATACAGTAAAAAAAAAAAAAACTGACTTAGTCATTTCTTACCTCTAACATTTTAGAGATTTTAATGGGTTATGTGTAATTATGATTAATTGGAACAACAGGCTCCTTTGCTTACTTTAAAACATTGCGTGTGTGTCTGTGTGTGTGTGTGTTTATTTGTGTGGATATGGGTATGTGTACATGTAGCATGTGGAGGATAATCTCCTGTCTCTATCTCCCTCGCTCTGGGATTATAGGCACTTGCCACAGAGTCTGGCTTTTACGTGTGGACTACAGATCAAAGTCAGATTTTCATATTTGTGTAGCAAGCACTTCACTTCAATCCCTTTATAATACTCTTTTTAAAGATACTATATGATCAGGACAAGTAGAATCTGGTTTGATTATTAAATGAACCTCCACATTTATTTATTTATTACTTATGCGTTTGCTGGTTGATTGATTGTTTTTACTCTTTTCCTTTTTCATGGACAAATGACTAGTCGACACGTGTGCATGGCTTCAGGACAATACCTTTTCCATCTTGCACCATTGTGGGAATGCCCCTGTGGTAGATCATTAGAAAGGGGTCTAAACTGATAGCAGGAGAGAAGCTGCTGCCTCTGGCTATGCAGCCTGGCAACTGTTCATTTGTTATTTCTGATTCTGAATGCTCTTCCTTGCAGAATGAAGAGATTCATCTGGTCTGTACTGAAGTACTGAAGGACTCCGATAGCTCTAAAGCCTGGGATACTGTTTTTTTTTCCTCTCCTTTTTCCTTTTTCTAGTGAAATGTAAACCCATAACTGTTGTAGTACATGCCCTGGCTTTTAATGAACACCACAATGAATACTTTTTTATAGAAAGGCACGATTATAATGCTTTATACCTTCCATTTCTTACTATTTCATATAGTTTTTAACTTTAACAGTTCAGAGATAGTCTTCAATGTTTTCTTCATGTCAAATTAAGGGAAAAGGTCACTAGACCAGGACAGTTATGGAATGAGCTACATGAAATTTAAAGTACAAAAGAATCATGGGGTAGAATCAGGTTAGAAGTGATTCTTGCCAGGACACTGTACAATATCTGAGGTAAGGGAATTATAGTTTTAAGAACTGCATTTGACTCAGGGATGCAGAGCTACAGACAGCAACATGCTTGCCTCAACAGCATAAGGACCTCTGTTTGACCCCCAGAACCCATGCAGAAATTCCAGGCATGGTGGTGCATGCTTGTAATCCCAGTGGTGCAGACATGGAGACAGGGAGATCCCTGGGGCCTACTGGCAATCAGTCTAGACTAATTGGTGAGCTCCAGGCCAACAAGATACCCTGTCTCAAAGGAGGTAAGTGGTGTCATTTCTAAGGTTAGCATCTGAGGCTCTCCTTTGCCCTCCACATGTCCATGTATGCACACACTTATGAACCCGCACTCATTCAGGAGCAGGCACACGTACATTCATTAAGAACAACAGTAAAAACAACAGACTTATACCCAACTCAATGAGAGAAAAAAGTTTTGTATAAACAAAGTTCTGAATTTTATTTGGAATGGAGACTTTAATTTCTGAGCCACCAGATCCCATTTTTTTAAAAATAAACCATTCCCTGTATACATAATGTGAGTTGTTTTCCAATCCAGAAGTGTGAACCAGACCCAACATTCCTATTCTAGATAAATACAATTTACATACAGTCCTGAAATACCCCATGTGTAGAGCTACCACTCAACACAGCTTTCTCCACCGTTACTATCTGCTGCACTCCAGCACACTCTTGGGTAATCCAACTTTCAAAGGATTTCACTCTGTGGAGCCACAGATAAGAAGGTCTTCGGCTTGTGTAGACAATAAATACTGACCACAGTAAGGTGTCATTTCCCACCCCAGAAGTGGTATGAACTGAAAAGGGAACTTTCTTCTTGTTTATCCAGAGACTGTGTCATTGAAAATTACTCCACCTTGACATCCTGTGTCCCAATTCCACAGCCATTTGGAGTTGTTTGTACATGTGAGTACTTGAGCTCACCTCATCTGAAACTCTTTTCCACCCAAAATATTAAGCAGAGTTCCAAGCACTCATCTTATAGAGTGGACAGGATATAGACACTTCCTCCTGGGCAAAGACAAAGCCGTGACACAATGTTGCCATCNGACCATGCTTCTCTCTGAGTTAAATGGAGTCTTCTAGCAGGCTTTAGACTGGTTGGATTCCAGACTACGTTCTGATGCTAAGATGCCTTTGGCTAACCTTAAAAATGGGTGACCCAGCAGTTGTGACTGTTACTAGGAAGACCACAGGGGGAAACAAAGCACACATTACACACATAATTTATCTACTACAGAATGAGTAACTAAAATCATACAAAAGAAGAGCCCCAAACAGATATTTCCCTAAAATCATGTTTCAGTGTGCCATTTCCAATGTCAAGTGTCAGATTTTTTAAACCAGTTCTTTAGAAAAGAAGAGTACAATCATGAATTGTGGTATTGACTAGAGAGTTTTTAACAACAGGACGCTAATATTTGCTATCACAGCTGTGTATCTATGTACTGGGCTACATATTCACTGAAAATATACTTCAGTGTTGCTTGCATACACTTGTATGAGATTTAGAAATGTGTGTAGTGCTGGACTACCTCTACATTCGAGATACTCTGGTAACACCATAGACGATGAAAATCATTTAATCATGTTTATGCAACTGAATGCATCATCTAACCCCCCTACACACACACACACACACACACACACACACACACACACACACATACAC
>LZPO01097561.1:26051-38193 GCA_001675575.1 Neotoma lepida
AGTTATGGTTCTCCCTCTTGGCCTGAAATCCTCCACTCACCGCCATAGTTACCTATTTGTAGTTAGGTGACTTCTGTCTTTATTTATCTCTAGCCCTAATTCATTACGCCTTTCCTTGTCTCATGTTAGCCTAACTCGTGCCTACCTTTCTGCAGATCTTCTCCAGCTTCCAAAGCCTGGCTCAGCATCTCATGATGCCACCTACATCTTCATCTCTGCACTTCATAGTATTCTCTACACTCTTCCAACATCACCATCTTGAGCACCAGGCAGTAGTTTTCACTGCTCCACAACCTCTGCTGCCATCAGTAGTGAACTACAGTACCAGTCAGCCCCTAGGTTCTGTTCATCCTTCTCTCCAAGGCTGTCCANCTCCACTGTGCCACTAACTTTCTAAGAGTGCAGGCGTTTTCATGCTATAGTTCCTAGATTCTGACCTTTGACCTTTGGTCTCTTACCTCTGCTCGCTCACCTTTCCTTTCTCCCACTCTCTTCACTCCTGCTGACCTTTATGAATTGTTATGTTGTAGCCCTTCTCTGTCTCTTTTCTGTAGTCATTTTCTTTCCAAACCTTCCTGATCAGACCTCTGTGATGAGCACAGTTCTCCCCTTATACCACCTTACTGCTGGCCTGTTCACAACTCTATTAGATTACCGCTATTAAATATGTCACACGACATTATTTTGCTCCTTTATCCAATACCTAGTTTTCTTCATCCTCTCTATGGACTTGGGAGCACTTGTGTCCTGTGCATTGGCACAGAGTCCAAATGTTTCAGCATTCAGGATTTCCTGCCCCTCACCACTCATTTCCACTCTGCTGTCCTCGGTAAACCCAGACCCAGCTAATACTGACCAGTTGTCGGTGTGAAAGATACCTGCCAGACTACATTGACTGAGGCCCTTCGCAAGGCTTAGAGTTAAAACTATTCTAATTCACTGGATATGTCCCATTTCCACTCTCCTCCTCTCACAGCTTGTGTCTGTCCAACAGATTTATCTGGGAAATGAGACCGTGTGCTACGACCCCTAACTGAGAACACAGCAGACCTTTACGTACTTCTGTGAGCGTTGCCCCCACAACTATGCTCGCACCATGATTCCTGGCTCTTAAATCCTTAGTGGAGTTCTCTGGCTGTGATAAACACAGTCCAGGCCAGAGCAGAGTTCCACAGGAAGCAGTCTTAAAGGAGCCCAGGGCTTTGTTTACATTCTCTGGAAGGATTGTCATCGGCTTTCCCTACACAGATATTTCTAGGAAAAGATAATGCTCCAGGCCCGAGTGCCTTGTCAAGGACAAGAGTTTTCAAGAATCTCCAGCCTTTCCTCTCCTCTGTGTTCCTTTGCAGCTGAGCTGCTGCTCTCAGCCCCACAGGGCAGGCCCGGAGGGAGGTGGCTTAAGGAAGGAATGGTCCAGTTAAAGTCTAAAGGTAACAATCCAGTCACCAGGGACTTCTTTTGCAGACACTGTCATCCTTTAGGGTACCAACACTTCAACTTTTATCTTGAGTGAGTCCAGCAGGCTTTCGCTTTGGCACAAAAACTCAATTTGGTATTTGGGTTGTTGGAGGGATCAAAAAGCCTTCAAGTTTAAAAATATTCTTTTTACACCAGAAAGAGAAGCAAGAAGGGCAGAAAGAGGAACATGTGTGTGCGCTGTGTGTTCTCACACCGATTTATGGCCTGCAGGCTCCGTTCCAGGCAGCACTTGGGGAGGTGAAACTTGGCTTAAGGATACCTCTCCTTCTAAGACTCAACATCAGTTCTGCCAGTTTCCTTCCTCTTCTGCCTTCCACAGAATCCAGTCTCCCCAGCCCGTCTGCTGGATAGCACATGGGCTTTCTGCCCTCACCCTTCCTGTTACCTTCCTCCAATTGACAGGAATGATGGTTAATTCACTCCTTTCTTAGGACTCTGTCCACTAGGAGCAGTAAGGGTACCACCCCCATAACTCTCTTGTCCAGACAGAGAATTGACCAAGACAGGATCACATGCCAATAAACTGCAGAGAGGGCGTTGACATCCAGTGCTTCCTGTGACATCAGGCCATGTCCTTTCTTAGAACAGGTAGCTGCTGATCTCTGGTTATTGTGTAACTGCAGGAGAACAGTTTTAGCTTGCTGTGGCTTCAGCTGCTCATGTATAAAGTAGAAATAATTCTGGAAACTGCACTTTTCTTAAGTACTAAATGTAATGCGTATAAGCACTTAATATAGGACCGACCCAGCACCCAATAAAGATGAACTAGATATTAGCAGTTACTGTAACCTAGGAACATAGTATCTCATGTCCAATCTGAAGCTCAGCTTCTTGGCATAACATTAATAAGAGATGAGAGGCAGGCAGTCATACTCTATCCATGACACTAGTTAAACAGCTTAAGACGNTAGTCAGCTGCTGGGGGCCCAAATCTCTTTACTTAAGTAGAAGATGGGCCAGCAGGTCCTAGAGAGCAGGTAAGCATCTGCAGCTTACCTATGACAAGGGCTTCTAATCTCCTAACTGAAGTATAGCTAGAGAGCTTGAGACTCCCTTTCTCTTGCTGCCATGGCATTCCACCTTTACTGAGATGCCACACAGTCAGGGTTTCTGGATCACATCTGACCCATGTTGCTCAGCAACTGAAGCAGAGATGGACAGAAACAGCACTCAGCCCAGTGACTAGCAGGGACCCAGCACAATGACTCATCCACTCAGCNTCCAGCTGTGGATAACAACTTGCTAAACCAGGACATTCTCAGCTACCTTCTCCTCCAGATCCCAGTGATGGAACCGTGTTTGTGCCCTCTTGAAGTTCCCAGAGGGCTTGAGGGATGTGCATGTGTTTCCAAGTCATGCTACCTTGGGGACTACTTTTGAACTTGATGTGATACCGGTTTGGCACTAGAACCTTCACATATCTGTGGCTCAGAAGTGGCTCTGTATGTGCAGGAGCAGGGTCACAGGAGACAGGTGTCCTGTTGCCCAGGCACAATGCAGTGACCTCACAGGGCTGATGCTAAGCACATCAAGATCTGCCCCACACCGGGGCTTTGTTTACATTTGTTTACATCCCGAGTGAAGAGAGACTTGGGACTAAAGCTTCTNAAGTTGTGCTCTGTGCCAACCCTTATGAAGTCCTCACATCAGTTCACCACCATGTCTCCTGCCCTGTGAATGCACATGTCTGAGCTTTCCATCACATATGCCTCCCTTTCTGTCTGGCAGTGGCAGGAGGCAGGGTAGGACTGTGATCTCATCCTTGAATTTTAGCTGTAATGAGTATCTGTGTGTATGTATGTCTAGTGCATGTCTGTATGTGGGTACACATGTGTATGCATGAGCATGAAGGGCAGAGGTCAGTCTCGTGTGTTGTCTACTTTTTTAAGATGGAGGCTCTCATTGTCCTGGTACTTGCCAAGTAGGCTAGGCTAGCTAGCCAGTGAGCATCAAAGATCCACCTGTCTCCATCTCCTGAGTGGTGGGAGTACAAGTTTGATAACAATCACACTTGCCTGCTAGGGATCAGACTCAGGTCCTTGTGTTTGTGCAGTAGACTACCAANGCAGCCGTCTCCCTAGCCTAGCAGTATGATTTGAATTGATCACTTTTCCAATCTTCACTGTCATGTAACAGGAATGTGCCTTCTGGGCTGTTGTGTATGAATTTTATAAAAATCAAGCAGAAAAATAAGTGTGAACTGCAGTCAGCCAGATGCCTTTCTACACTGTTTTGGCCGCAGTGCACTCAGGAATCCTGTGCTGAAGCTACACAGGGCAATCAGGAGTCCTTCCCATCCTGTGTNGCAAGCAGAGCCCTAGAAAGCCCATGCTTACAAAGACCATCTCCTGAGATGTCTGTAGCTTGAATTTCACACAGTAGTTCTTCTGAAGAGCTGGTAATGTCTCCTGCCATAAAAGTAGAAATAAAAATCTTCTTTGTTTATGGGAAACATCATTTTTTGACCCAAAAAAGCACAACANTACACTAACAGAAGCTCAGTCATGCAGAGGACCTCCTGTTGCNGCCTCCACCCTTCACTCCATGCTAAGGCTGGGGTTCCTTTTCTTTTTTTCTCATTCTTTCTCTCCCTCTTTCCCAAACCTATCCAGTCTAGTTTATATTAGCCAACTACTGCTATAGGAGGGGCTGCCCTGCACTGTGGTTCTATATCCAGTGTCACACCATTGAAGAAAACTGACGGTCCCTCTCNCAGCAGCATTCAAATGACAATAGCTCCTTAGCTAGGGATGAGATTTTTGTGCCCACTCCCCCTACCAACACCACAAACCCTGTGCTGGGATTTTGTCTNGCTTGAGCTTGCACAGGTCTTGTTCATACTGACACAATCATCATGAGTTCATATATGCATCTATCCTATTGTGTTTGGAAAACACTCTTTCCTTAAACTCATCCATCACCCTCTGGCTCTTACAGCCCTGAGCATTGAGCGGGAGAGTGTGATATAGACATCCCATCTATGGTTGAGAACTCTGAAGTTTCTTATTCTCTGTACATTGATCAGTTATGGGTCTCTGTGTTGATGGCCATTGTGGTAGTTTCAAAGAAAATGGCCTATGGTGATATATTGTTTACCCTAATAAAATTTGCCTGAAGATCAGAGGACAGAACAAGCCACTAGATTAAACATAGAGGCCAGGTGTGGTGGCACACACCTTTAATCCTAGTACTTCAGAGGCAGAGATCTGTCTGGATCTCCGTGAGCTCACAGCCACCCTGGACTACATGAGATTGACTCAGTCTAGGAGAGAAACAGAGCTAGGCAGTGGTGGCACACACCTTTAATCCTAGTACTTGGGAATCACAGGCCTTTAATCCTAGCACTTGAGATCTCATGCCTTTGCTTGGGAAGTACACACACCTTTAATCCAAGGAAGAGACAGCTGAGTGGAAAANGGTATATAAGGTGTGAGGAGACAGGAACTAGAGGCTTTTTTTGGCTGGAGTCTTTCAGGTGAGGACTCAGAGAATTTCAGTCAGAGATTTTGTGGAGTTGGTGAGGTGATATGTGGAAGTGGCTTGTTCCTTTGTCTCTCTGATCTTTCAGCATTTACCCCAATATCTGGCCCTGGATTTTTTATTATAAGACCATTATAAGATTTGTGTTACAATGGCCCCTAAAGGGAGTGGCACTATTAGGAGATGTGGCCTTGTTGGAGGAAGTGTGTCACTGTAGAGGCAGGCTTTGAGGTCTCCTATGCTCAAGTTACACCCAGTGAGACAGACCACTTCCTCTTGCCCATAGGTCAAGATGTAGGACTCTCAGTTACTTCTACAGCACCACGTTGCCTGTACACTGCCATGCTTCCCGCCATGATGATAATGGACTAAACCTCTGAAAATGCAAGCCACCCCAATGAAATGTTTTTCTTTATAAGAGTTGCCATGGTCATAGTGTCTCTTCACAGCAATAGAAACCCTAACTAAGACAGCCATCTACTATTGAGAAACTCTAATGCTGCTGGCGAGTCACCAGTTCTGTATCTGCTACTGACACTTTCCAAGTTNATCCCTTGTGTCAATTCTTTCTTAACTCAATCAGCTATTTCTGTTGAGATGAATGTAGGACTGTTGAGAAATCCAGAAAGTTTTGTAAAATAGCAAACTTAACATATCTCTAATTACTGAAAGAAAGTTGTGGCAAATCCTTAATGCCTTTGCTAAATACCTACCATTGAGATGGCACCAGGAAAGTGAGCCTCTGGGAATGTTTTTACTTGACACAGAGGAAAGCACAACCAGAGGGAAGTACCCTGTGAAACCACAAATGTTGAGCTGCAAAAATCTTCACATTCTGAGCAAAATCTAATTTCTACTTGATGTTTTTCTTATGGAATCCATTCTGAGGGTTTTACTGGTTTCAGGAACCCATTCTTAGGAACCTTGGAAATTCCTGGGGCAGGCGCAATTTAAGAGAGTTGAGTCCCNCTGCAAAGTTGTAAAAGGTGTGTATTTATGTTTGATGTTTACATGAATAGCATGATGCTAAGTAAGGTACATGTGATTCACGGTTGAGGGCACTCTTGTAGAGCGCCTGTAGAGAAAGCTACCTCTATAGTGGCAGTGTCTCATTGTCATTCCTTCTACTCCATCCGTCACTGGGGATGGCTTTGAGGGGTTTTGTTTTGTTTTTTACTATATGCAAGTCATTGGACTGGGATTAAAAACAACAACCACAACAAAAAGATTAGTAAGATTGTCTTAGTCTTAGTCAGTGTTCAGTTGCTGGAAAGAGACACCATGACTTCAGCAACTCTTATAAAGGAAAACATTTAAGGGCTGGCTTACAAGTGCAGAGATTTCACCCATTATCATCGTGGTGGGAAGCATGGCAGCATGCAGACAGATANGGTGCAGGAGAGGTTGCTGAGAGTACTACATCTGGATCAGGAGGCCGCATGAAGAGAGACACTGAGCCTGGCTTGAGCACTTGAAACCTCAAAGCCCACCCCCAGTGANACACTTCCTCCAACAAGGCCACACCTCCTAATAGTGCCTCTCCCTGGTGACCAAGTATTCAAATCTATGAACCTAGAGGGGAAGGGGCATTCTTACTCAAACCACCACAAAGATCCAAAGTCCACTCACAGGGGAGCTTAAAATTTAGCAAAGGTCACAGAGCATACACTCTGGGTGTTAGGATCCTTGTGGGTGTTTTTCCTCAAGGGATTTACGGATGCACTGCTTCCCAGAATTCCCTGGGAGAAGCCCTGATGGCTCTATTTCCACTGTGTCACTCAGATGGACATTAATGGAGTCCTCGAGGACTTACATTACAGGCTGTGTTAAGTGGTAGTTAATCTCTCTGAGTTCATTTATGAAAGGTCTAAGTTTCCATTCTAGCTGACATGAGTTATTACAAATGAAAGCCACTAACCCATTATTATGAAATTATTGTAGTTTTTCCCCCCTCTGCTGATTTTGAAGAATTTCCAGCTAAATAATGTCCTGTAGGGACTAATTTTCTGCCTTAATTTTGTAAGTCTATATCTTCCCTTGGATTCAAGCAGCATTTCTAGATTCTACTTAGTGAAGACTCCATTTGGAGTTCTAACCATAACATCAGTGGTCAAATTACCAGGGTTAAAAAGTGCATTTTTGCTAAAAGAAAACATACAATCAGAAGAGTGACTGTTTGTGAGAGAACATAAGTGTGTGAAACCTCACAGGCTCTGTAGAGCGGTATACAACCTTCATGAATGCTTGCTGACCAAGTGAATCAACAAGAATTATAACTTTCCACTTTAAGGCCCCAGTTCAAGGATGAGTCCTTGAAGGACTGGGCTGTTAACCCCTTGCTATCAAAGGCAGGAGCATGCAGGAGAGCCCATTAGGAGCCAACTAGATCACAGTGAGAAGAAGAGGTGGACAGGGTCTGCCTTTGCTGGATAGTTTAATTAGCTTGATAAAAATTAGAGTCACTTGGGGNAGGAAACCTTAATTTAGGAAGTGTCATCATCTGACTGACCTGTGGGCATATTTGTGGGGCATTTTCTTGATTATTGATTGATGTGGGAGTGCTGAAACATGGCCACCTCATTCAAATACATTTTCACCAGCTTTCTGTTATCAATGGTTTCCTTTACTGTCTAAGCTTGGCTGTCCTGGAACTTGATCTATAGACCAGACTGGCCTCAAACACAGATCTGCCTGCCTTTGCTTTCTCTGAGTGCTGGGATTAAAGGCATATACCACCAAGCTTTACTTTAACTCTTTCTCACAAGCTGGAAGCTTAGCTGGGTCGGGTCTTGCCGTGAGGTCACCACTCCCTTTATTCTATTTAGCATCAGACTTTTCTTTAAATTTTTGCTGGTTTCCTTTTTTTTCCTCAAACTTTATATTTTGTATTTTTCCTTGCTCAGCTTGCTTCTTTTCCTTATAGATTTGCATAAAACTGGCCACTAGAAACACAGTCAATATTAGGCTCTGTGGAAATCTCCTATGCCAAAGCTGTTAATCCATAACTCTTCAATTTAGTCTCAGGCAGATTTTTTTAACAAGGGCATAAAGCAGCCACAGTCTTGGACAAAATATCACAAGAATGGCCTTTAGGTCATACACTAATATTCTTCTCCTCTGAAACCTCGTAAGTCAGACCCCCACAGTTCAAATCACCCTCAACAACACTGTCTTCCATATTCCTATTAGCATGGTGCATTAAGCCCCATTTAAAGCATTCAACTGTTTTCCTAATCCAAAGTCCCAAAGTCTACATTCTTCCAAACAAAAGCATAGTTAGGCCCATCACAGCAATACCCTACTCCTAGTACCAACTTCTGTCTTAGCTAGGGTTTCTTTTTTTTCTTTTTGGTTTTGTGGGTTTGTTGTTGTTGTTTTTGTTTGTTTGAGACAGGGTTTCTCTGTATAACAGCCCTAGCTGTCCAGGAACTCACTTTGTAAACCAGGCTGGCCTTGAACTCACAGAGATCTGCCTGGCTCTGCTTCCCCAGTGCTGGGATTAAAGGTGTGCACTACCATGCCTGGCTTTAGTTAGGTTTTCTGTTTACTCTAAAGAGACACCATAACCATGGCAACTCTTATATAGAAAAACATTTAATTGGTACTGGCTTACAGTTTCAGAGATTTAGTCCATTATCATCATGGTGGGAAGCATGGCCATGTGCAGGCAGACATGGTCCTGNAGAAGGAGCTGAGAGTTCTACATCTGGATCTGCAGGCAGCAGGAAGAGAGACACTGGGCCTGGCTTGAGCATTTGAAATCCCAAATCCCAACCCCCAGTGACACACTTCTTCCAACAAGCCATACCTACTCCAAGGCCACACATCAAATAATGCCACTCTCTGTGAGCCTATGGGGGCCATTATCATTGAAACCACCACATCTACCAAACTGAATCCTTAACTCCAAGGACTTTTAAAACTGTGACTTTTTACTCCCAAGTCTATGATAGGAATCTACCTTCTAGGTAATAAGCTGCTTCTGTCACTGAAGCATTCAAACTGCATTCTACAGAACCTGGACCTACAGGGGTAGGGGAGAAGGNCTGATATTAGGAATGAATGACCTTGACCCTCAGAGGCCGCTGAGAACACATGGCATAGGTATCCTGAGATCTCAGTGCCCACATGGATCACCTGGGAGGCCTGATGTTTCTATATTTGCAGCAAGCTGCCAGGTGACATTCACTCTAGTGCATGAATCACTCTCTGAATAGAAAGCTCTTGAGGGTGGGAGTAGACTTCTGAGGAGTTAAAATATAATAAGTAGCCATGAGTGGGCATGGTGGCTCATACTTGTAAATCCCAGTGCTCAGGAGGCTGAAGTAGGAAGTTTAAATAGATGCACAATGATTCAGAAATAAAGAAATAAAAAAAAAAACTGTGCTTTAAAAATAATTTAACATTCACGGGATTTTTACTATGTGCAGGCCATTGGACTGGTCTCTGGGATTAAAAACAAACAAACAAAAACCAAAAAGATGAATAAGATCCAAGACAGAGGCTGCAGAGAGCATACGCTCAGAGTGTTAGGACCCTGGTGTCATATTTTAAACTGGTCTTATGTGGGAATTTTTCCTCAAGGGATTTCAAGGGTGGCCTGGCATACAGAGTTAGATCTTATCCCAAAGAAAATGAAGCAGTCATTGTTACAATGGAGAAGCATTTGGAAGAGGATGTGAACATAACTAGAGCCATTTGACTCTCCTGCATGTGAATTTTTAAATTGGAAAGATGAGCACAATATCTATCATGTGGGGCTGCTGTAAGAACTGAATTCATAATGCTATGAAGATTTATGAGAATGCCCAGTACACAGTTATTACTGAGTCGAGTTGTAAAAACACATGCATCAGACTTTGTACTGGTCCTTGATGGGAAAAGGTGCCCCCAAGGACTAGACCTAGATCCTTGAGGCCATGGACTGTCTGTGGTTCCAGAGATCCTGTTCTTCATACTACACTGTATTTGTTACATTTATAATATCTGGCATTTAACATCAGTGTCTGTGGAAGTTGTTTCAGTAGCAAAGTTATTACTGCCTAAGCGTGAGTTTTTTGGCTTCAAAGACAGAGAGATCCGGGGACCAAAGCAACAGGAAAGGGGTCTTTCACCCAAGGACGGGACTTGCAGACTGCCAGACTTCAAATCCCAGAGAAGACTGAATAACAAAAGCAGAGACAGTGAGGATGCAACAGCGCATTGCCTACCCTTTTCCAGCCAGTGGTCACAGTGTTTTCTAATTTCATAAATTGTATGTGACATTTTCTTCCTTGGATATAAACCATAGATGGATGTTTTGGGCCAGTCCTGGGCCAGTAGCCACCATTAAGACTCCAACTTGTGAAGCTCAGTAGTTAAGAATACTAGTTGCTCTTCCAGAGGACCTGAGTGCCCAGCACCCATGTTGGATGGTTCATAACACCTGTAACTCCATCTCCAGGGCATCAAGTACCTCTTCTGGACTCTGTAGGTACCTGCACATGGTGTCTACACACAGAGTTACACATTTATAAGCATAAAAATACTTTTTTTTCATAAAAATANTTTTTAAAAAGAATTTTGGCCTGTGGTGTCNTTAGAAAGGACACGGACCATCTTCACATCATTATACCCAGTCCAAGCTGACAGGTGACATCCCCAGAGTGCTGCCCTGAGGTTGGTGTTTCCTGTTAACAGACTTACAGACCCTTCAGTAGAACTCCCCAACACGGCAGAGCAGATGTGCTCACTCATCACTCTTCCTGTCACCAAGACCAAATCCCTGACAAGCAGAAATTTAAGAGAGGAAGGGCTTCTTCGGGTTCCCAGTTATAACAGGTATATAACCTAACTTGGTTGGAGAAGGCATGGCCTTAGGAGTGTGAGGTGACATTGTGTCCATAGTCAAGAAGCAGTAAAAAGGACAGGAAGTAGGTCTGGTCTGTAAAACCTCAAGCCCTTCCCACAGTGATCTAAGCCTCGCCTCCATCCCTCCACTTAGGCTCCAAGACCCAAATGTCCACAACCTTCTATAACAGCACCTGCTGGGAACCAAGTGATGTTCAGATACATGAGCCTGTGGGGGCAGACCACATTCAAACCACAGCAGCAAGAGACAGGAGCCTTCACGTTGCCTTCCAGTGAGAATCCAGACATGGGAAGAGACTTAGACCTCAGCACAGTCTGGCATAACATGTATACACCAATACAGTAAAATCCAGAACGAACCACCCAATCTTTACTAAAAGTAATGAANAGAGGACTAAAGTGCTAATGAAAGGTGTCCTTCTCCCCATGTCGTCTGCAGGTCCCAGGAGAAAACAGAAGAAGCCATCGTGCTGCTGAAGGAATCCATTAAGTATGGTCCAGATTTTGCTGATGCCTACTCAAGCTTGGCTTCTCTCCTGGCTGAGCAGGTAATTGTTTCCATTTAATTTCACAAGCATTTCTTTAAATGTTACCATCAAGTGCATCTGCCAATATCATCACAGGTTTTTAATTTTATTTATTNATGTACTTTTTTATGTATGAATGCTTTGACTGCATGCATGACAGAGAGAGCATCAGATCCCATTATAGATGGTTGTGAGCCACCATGTGGTTGCTGGGAATTGAACTCAAGACCTTTGGAAGAGCAGCCAATGCTCTTAATCTCTGAGCCATCTCTCCAGCCCTTCATCACAGGTTTTTATAGAAATAACATAACTAATAATTGGTAGCTCCAGTCAAACACAGGGTCTTGTGTCAGCTTTGTATTTGGGTCGACACAGAAGCCTAGTTTTCTCAATGTATAAGGATCAAACTGAGATGCCCTGCAGCAGCCACTTGGCTTAAACAAAAGGGGTGATTTGATCCCACACATCGGTTACTGGGGGTACAATTTGCATTTGAACATTTCAAAAGTTCCAACAAGTAGCAAACTTAGAATAGACTATGAATATTCAAGTGACAGAAATTATAAACTTGATTTTTATGCTTTAATGCAGCCATTCCCAGAAACTTCATCAGACACAGAAATCTGTGGATTGGATTTGCAAGTCCCAGATATAAAATGGCATTATAGGTGAATAACTCCTGTGCGTATTTTTTTTTAATTACTTAAACTTAGCTCAGTGTACACTAGCTATGCAAATAACTGCTATGCTGCATTAATTAGGGACTAAAGACAAGAAATTTCAGTACAAACACAATGTTTTCTGAG
>LZPO01097561.1:60879-74895 GCA_001675575.1 Neotoma lepida
CCCCTCCTCCGAAAAGGTAAGGCCTCCCATGGGGAGTCAGCAAAGCCTGGTACATTCAGCTGAAGCAGGTCCAAGCCCCTCCCCCTGCATCAAGGCTGTGCAAGGTGTCCTACCATAGGCAGTGGGCTCCAAAAAGCCAGCTCATGCACAAGGGATGNATCCTCATCCTACTGCCAGAGGCCCCTTAAATGGACCAAGCTACACAACTGTCTCACTTATGCAGAGGGCCTAGTCCAGGTTCCACAGCTGTTGGTCTAAAGTTCATGAGTTCCCACTAGTTAAGCCATAATTCAAAGTTCTGTTTCAGCATGGCTTCATGCTTTGCAGAATGTTGTTGTCTAGTAGAACTCTCTGGTGTTAGCATGTTCTTTATCTTCACTGTCAGGGAGCAGTGACTGGCCACAGCAACTGGGCACAGGAAATGTGTCTGGTATGACTGATGGATGGATTCGAGTCTTAATTAATGAAAATTCAGTTCTAGAAATCAGATCGTTCCAGTTCCTACATAGCATAGACTTAGAGTCATTGACTTAAGGGATATAATGTTAAAAAATAAACAGGGTTTACAGTTTAATCAAGAAAAGAGCGATTTTTTGTTTTTTTAAGAAAAGAGCAATTTGAAGGAAGGAGGGCAAACTAGATTTTGGGCAAAAAAGCAGAAACCCAGTGATCAGAAACAAGACCAAGGTTAAGGATGAGGCCTAGATTCAGGGTGGCCTCCAAGGACAGCTTGGGGGCCTGCTGTGTGGAGTGTCTTGTGAGCTCTTAGATCCACAAGCATGCAGGTGCCTTAGTGTACACTAGGCTTAACAGAAACCAGAAACTTGGAGGAGGATGCTGGAGTTAGCAAAAATGCAGCAGAACTGGGCTCCTTGCCCCAAATGAGTTTGGCCCTTTTTATCAGCATTAATTGTCGGATATAACTACCCAAACCAGTGCTGGATTCTCAGTGTACAATTCTTTCTTTCTTTTTTTTTTCCAGCATTTCCACCCTCTTACACCCAGCTGCACACACAAACACCATGAGAACTAGACAATTGAGTCATAGAGACTGAACAGTCTACCCAGTGATGGGGGTAACTCTAGCATCCTGTTGAGATCTCACTGTGTCAGGCAGCATTTAAGCTCTTGACACGCACAAACACATNTGGGAAGATACTTACACCTTGATAAGCATTAGCTGCTAGCTTNGAGAAGTGTTATTTTAAATTGTGATGGAAATTTAAAACATCTCTGGTGTCTACCCACATGGGAGCTATAGCTGAGGATGATGTAAAATTAATTTGTTGTATTAGAATGGGAAGAAATCGGGCAGCTTCCTGGGAAAAGTGTAAATACCTATGACTCAGATAGAGTAGACCCAGAAAAGAGTCCTGTGGAAGTCCAGCTTGGTCAATCAGTGAGTTTCTATTTTGCTCACAGGAGGGTGTATGACTCACAAAAAGCCCAGCTCATCTGTGTTTCCAGAGCTGCCTGCCCAACTTTCATGAGTCTTAGCCACCTGAGGCTCCATCCTCAACTTCCAGCAACTGTTTACTGCTTATGTAACTTCAGAGAAGGCCCTCAGGAGTCCTGCAAGTCTCATGAGCTTCCTGGGCCTTGTGAGCAGAGAAAACAGACAACAAAATCTCTGTAGCAGTCTGAGTCTTGGGGCTCTACAGAGCTCAAGTCTGCAAGGCTGCACCAGAGGAGGAAGATGATGTATTTAGGCTGCAGAAAAGGGAATAGGAAAAGCTACTAGCTGTGACCAATGGTCAGTGATCATCTCNGCCCANGCACACAAGTTATCAAACAGATGAGTTGTTGACAGAAGTGGGAGCAGGTGTGCTCAGCAGGTCAGAGGTCACATTCCTTCTTCNCTCCTGCAGCAAGTGTCTAGCTGGTACTTTTCACCACATACCCTGGCAGGGGTTCCATCTTTAAATTTTTTTTTAAGATTTATTTACTTTATGTGTATGAGTTTTTGCCTGTATGTATGTATGGGTACCATGTGTACGCAGTGCTCACAGAGGTCAGAAGAGGGTGTTCGATCCCTTGGAGTTACAGATGGTTGTAAGCCATCATGTGTGTGCTGTGAATGGCACCAACCCCCAGGGTCCTCTAAAAGAACAAGTGCTCTTAACCATAGTGCCATATCTCCAGCCCCAAGTCCATCTTTTAATCAAATCTTTCATTGTGTAAAACTTGGACTAGGCACAGGCTGCTTATGTGTTTCAAGTTGAAAATTAGAACAAACTAAAGATAAAATGGATGTCTGTTTAATTATTGCTCTCCCCCCCACCCCAAGCCTATTTGCTTACAAAGAATGCTAACCTCCCGAGAACACTACAAAATGATACTCTCCTTCTCTGATACTCTCCTTCTCTGTAGTACAAAAGCTGAAATCTGTGTTTCTGCCGTTGAACCTTATGGCGTAGCTATCAGCCTCCACGTTCTCCAGCTGGTCTGGTTCTTAAAACAAATGGATTCCCCTAAAGCACCCCAAGAGATAAGGATAACAACATCCACACATACGGTTTCCTTAGGGGAACTTAACTGGCTGTCAGAGGAAGGGGGGGTCTTCTCCCATCCTCAGAGNGTTGTGCTGAGCAGTCTTTCTCTTTTTCTACACCCCCTCACCCCAGGGAAACTATGTGTCTGCAAGGGCCTATTACGAGAGAGCCCTGAGGCTGGTTCCAGACAGCAAGCTGCTGAAGGAAAATCTAGCCAAGCTGGATCGCCTGGAGAGAAGGTTACAAGAAGTCCGAGAAAGGGATCAAACATAGCTCCGAGGACACAGTCACGTGGGACTCAGCAGGCTGGAAGAAGACAGAGTGGGAGAGGCCTTGCTCATGCAGGCTCTGCCAGCCAGGCAGTCCCTTCCTGGTGGCACAGTGAGAGACAGCTGCTGGGGACTGTGCTGAGTTGTTTCCAAGAAGGGACAAACAGCAAAGGCGCGCAGGCAGTCTGCAGGGAAGGGAAATAGCGTGTGTGCTGTACAGGCTCCTTCTGTGTCACTCCCGAGTCCCCAGGATGCAGATACTGAACTCCATTCTTACTGTAGCCCAGAAACATAGATGCTTGAAGTTCTGTAGAGGAGACAGCTGTTTGTAAAGAAGGATGTGTCCTCTGAAGTCAGCTTTTGGGGAAGTCTACATGTGGAAGTTCAATTCGTTCTCAANAATCCAGAGTGGGTGGTGAAGAGCATTGGTAGAGTTTTGTGGAAGTCATGAGAGCAGGGCACTTGATCTCTGGGCTTGGCCTAATACTCCCCTGAGAGTATCACTAAGGACCTTTGGAGAAGTACATTAAATTCCACTCTGATACACGCTTTTCCAGTGCCTAAAACATGAGGGGATCTCTAGAATTGTATGTGGGTATCTTTATCTCTACAGGAAAAATTTTCCTGAGCAGGAAAAAAAGCTGAGCATCCTTGATTCTTTATGAAAATGTTTTTAAATGTTTGAATTATATTCCAGATAGTACTAGAGTTGTGTCCACTCTGAAACTTCTCAGTGCATTAGCCAGGAAGGAGACTACCACCCTGAAATATGCTGCTCAGGTGGAGAGCGGCAGGGCGCAGGGTGCACTCTGCATGGAAGTGTTAAAGGATCAGTCCAGAGAAGTGCTCTCCTTTATTCTCATAAGGTCAAGACACCGTGAGATTTATTATTTTTGAAACATTGAGGAATCTTTACATTGTGTTACAGAATTCTTCACAGACTGAGTTGAGGGAAGAGAGCTCTATTTATTGACTTTTGAGGTTTAGTGGGAATTCTGTACTTAAAAGACAAGTGACCAAAAGCAGACTCTCTGCTTAGTANGTTTGCAGACTCCATGGAGAATGCTCNAAAACTCTTGAGTAAAGTCTAAATTCATAATTTTTTAAAAATATATTTATATTTAAAAACGAGGAAGGCAAAGTTGAAATCATAATTTGACATTATTTTAGTGTTATTTATTGTATAACTTATAAACTATTTAATATATATCTACATGTCTTGTTTTTTTTCTCTGTACATAGTCATTTTGATAGCAGCTCTCAAAACCAATCATATGAAAACTGAAAAATAAGAAAGCTTTAACAGTCTCCCCCATATAATACTGGTTATTTGCCACTTAAAGGTAATGGAATTAGGGGTCAGCTCAGTGTTTGAGTAGTCAGTGAAGGAGCTGGAGTACCTGCTTCTAACTGGATACTTACCACTAAAAACAGAAACACACAGGTAATGCAGGTCCTGTTCCTAGTCAATTGTCACACAAACATGACAGCCGGAAAGCAAGACATCTCACCTGCACAGCCAGGGCAGGGGGAAAGCCCCCTGCTTCTTGCAACCCAGCATCATGATGCAATGCCTCTGTATGTTATTTTGAAAAGGCATGGTGAAGCCAGGCAGTGGTGGTGCATGCCTTTAATCCCACCACCTTTGGAGGCAGAGGCAGGCAGATCTCAGTGAGTTCAAGGCCAGCCTGTTCTACAGAGTGAGTTCCAGGATAGCCAGGGCTGCACAGAGAAACCGTGTCTGGAACCCCTCCCTTCCAAAAAAAGGGCATTTGACCCAGTGCACACCTGCTCTTTGGAGCCAGTATTTGGCACTGTCTCCTGATGTATGTAATTGTCTGTCAGTGTTACATATCATAAATTGATCCAGAATCTTATTTTCTTCCATCTAAGACATACATCTTTANTACCAAGGTAAAAAAATATGAACTACAGTGTTTATTATAAAATAATTCCAAGCCCCTAATTTGGAAAGCAGGGGTCCTTGGTAACATCTTAGTACCACTTTGTAGTATAGTGTTTACCAAAATGGGTGCATTAAAAATGGGACAGATTGAACTGCAAAGTTTGACATAACTCTGCCTTATGTAAAGTGCTACAGAAGGTCTGAGTGTAAACTTGTTAGAATAATTAAAAAGGCAATTACAACATAAATGTTTCTGAGGAGAAAAAGCCACATGGCGTCTAGGAGACTGCTGCATGGGGCCTCTCTTTCTCATTTGTCTGCCCACTTTGACATCTCCCTGAGCAGTAAAAATAAGCACTGCTTAAAAAGAGAAGCAAAGTCAGCTTGCTTTTTGGCTCAGCTCTTAAATGAGCCAATGAGATAGTTTCCATGGTAGGTATGATGCCTGGGAGAAAATCAATTGAGAAGTGTTTTTTCAAAGCTGTTGAGTGTATCTTGTAACATGCTGTTCCGTTCTTGTGACGTGGAATAATCCGTGGGAGTCATCCTTATTAGAGTAGAAACAGAGATCCTGGCTTGTCATGAAAATGCATCTCATTTGCCATTAGTAGNCTTGTGCTCCATGAGTGACTGGAGAGCTGTTTCTGAAACCTAGGAGTAGAGCTAGCTTTGTGTACACAAATACTCCACTGGCAATTCTAACGTCATTGTCATCATCATTGGTACTGAGAATTGGACCCAGGACCTTGTACACACCAGGAAGCACTCTCCTACCGAGCTCTATTCTCAACTAAAATTATTCTTAGGGTTTTTGTTTTGTTTTTTCACAAGAGTCTAGCCTGTGACTCAGAATTCTGTAACATGCCCTGGGTAGGAAGGAGGAGACAAAGAATGAATCAGGAGGTGCTTTGCCTGGGCTGAGCCCCCAGCATGGAGTTCCCAGGGTTCTTTCCTCTGTTACACATAGAACTCTTCACATCCCTGGAGCCCCTCCCCCACCACTCCCTGTCAGGCCTGCCCATCATTGTCCCTGGACCCAGTCATGAAATCCACCCAGTGTCAGTCCATTCATGTGTCCCTTGACATAGAAGCTATAGGAATGATTTTGGTGGCTTACTTTAAATTTGGGAATTATTCAGTAAGGATTTTTCAAAGTGATTCAAATGTTTCAGGTTATTAATATTCTTTATAAAACCTGGTTTGGTGATGGAACTCAGGTGAATGAACCAAAAATGCAGGAACCTTGCCGGGAAAGTGCTCTTTGGGGGCCTGAGGGCCTTGTTTGCTTTTGNGGTTCTGGGCCTAGAACTCCATGCATGCCAGGCAAACCCTCCCTCTATCACTTGCTACCAGAGACATCTCAGCCCAGGACTTGTCTATTTTTGAAGGTTATCACAAAGCAAAGAGGTTTCTGGTCTTCATCAGTATGCAGGTTCTCCTCTGCAATCTGCAGCAGAATTTCACAGGCCTTTTTCAGCTTTCAGCCAAGACTAAATAAAACATTCCAAGCCACACTGTAGAAGCCAACCTGAGGTGACTGAACCAAGGGAGAAAAGAAAGCAAATGTCCCGTTTCTTGTGATTGTTAGCAGAGAGTCTACATCCTTCTGATCACAGAGAGCATGGGCTGGTGGGGAGGCCTTCCCTCTCTCNGGCACAGGGCCTCTCAGTACTGCCTGCCCTTAGAGAACAGCTAGGACTCCTCCAAACTCCCTAAGAGGAGCTCTCTGGTGCCAGCAAAGTCCTGCAGGTCTGACTTTAACAGGGCTTATGACTTCTACCAGGGAGATGTGGGTATTATCATGAAATTTTTATTTCTAGCTACTGGACTAAAATGAGCCAAAGAATTCTAAAGGCTGAGTCATTGCCCCATGGGTTGGTCAAGGCCATTATTCCTAGACTGACCAGCAGGTGGCTGAGTAGGATGGCTCTATGCTTGTGGCAACTGGACTGTAATTTGTCCTTCTATTTAGAAAATGCTTGGATGTCAAATGGAGAGGCACCACCTTGCCATTTGCATACACCAGGCAAGATGACAAGGATTAGAAATAAACAAAAAAAAACCTGATAGCTTTTTACTCTTAGAAGGTTTCCATGGCACAGAGTTTGTCTCTTTCTGCCTGGCACACAGACACTGGGGCTTTGTTGTTTAGTCTTGATTGCACTTACTAAAACCTGTTTTTGATGAGCTGAATGTGGTGCACGCCTTTAGTTCCAGCACTCGGGAGGCAGAGGCAGGCAGAGTTTGAGTTTGAGGCCAGCTTGGTCTACAACAAAGAAAGTTCTAGGACAGCCAGGGCTACACAGAGAGAACATGTCTCGAAAAACCAAACCAAACAAACAAAAAAACCTCCTTTTAAAAAAAGAATCACAGGCAAAAATGCCTGCTTTTGTCTGTAGTGGATCCACCCAGGGGAATACTAAACCTTTAGATTAGTATTGACACCGAGAGCATGTAGCTATGGTAGAGGTAGGTTGTTTTTCTTGTTTTCAAATCACACTTTTGATTGTAGGCTGGCATCACCTGAATACAGCAAAACCCAAGTATCTAAATGCCATCCTTTTACATTTAAAAAGTGTAAATGTCTGTCAAACCTTTCTTTTAGACTGCCGCTGTATAAGCTAAGACTTTAGAATACCAAAAACCAATATCGGAAATAGTACAATCCTTACTATTGTTCTCAGTTTTCAATGCAAGGCATGTTGTATAGTTCTGAAAACACTTCTAATATTTTTGTTTCGGTGAGTTCTTTGTTCTGAGAGAGGAAATAAAGTAATCATAGTACAAAACAGGGCTTCATATTAGAGTGGGGCCACAGGATGCATAAAATATCTGGAGCCATCAAATTGGTTCATATTAAAATAGTCCATTTTCATCACCAGAGCTCTTCCAATTAAAACCATCAGGGCATGTAACTTAAAAAACAAAACAAAACAAAAACCCAGCACCTTATAATACAGAGTCCTGGTCTAAGTGAAAACACAGGTTGCCAGTCATTCCTAACTGGAAATGTCTGCATGCAGAGGTCCAGGATATCGCCTCCTTGTCAGGGGCAATGGTATATATTTGTAGTGAGTCTGGAAGTTCCTACTGTGCATATCCTTTAGCTGCTGGCCCGCCCATCATTGGGACACACTAATTTAAGATTAGTGCCTCAGAGTTCTAATTCTAGCATCACTCTAAGGAGTGACCTCACTAGGGCAGGTTAGTCCATGTCTCAGTGCAGTTTGTCACCCATGAAGCACTGCCCTGTCCAGTGTTTCCAGGAATACCATGAGCTTCCAAAATACATTAAAAAGCACCATGCATCTGTGAAAATAATGATCTTATTCCTGACTATTCTTACTAACAACCACAACGAAACAAGCAGACAAACAACCCTGAGAAGACTAAGCTGCCCAAGTGTGTTAACATGGTAGTAGTAGCTCTTACTTTACAGTCGTGCATACAGTCCTTATGGTGACCTTGTCACTTCCCTGGGAGAAAAGATGACATCTTCTTCTAGGGAACTGAGGTGTCTGTAGAAGCCAGGGACATGTGGAAGTCACTGTGTTTGCTGTCAGGACCTTGTCCTTTGTTCCTACTACTCAGCATTCCTATTTTGGTTGGTTGTGTATAAGTGTACACATGTGTTATTTTTGCTATGCTGCTTAAAATATTTCTCCGTTTAAGTCTGACTGTATACTTTGCCTAAGTCTTTCAAAAATAAAATTTATGTAAATGTCTATTTTATATAAAACATGGTAAAATAAGAATTCTGTCTGGCCTCAGTCTCTCAAGTTCTCTGATTAGAATCCGCCAATAGCCATTTTGCTAGTGTATCTGAGCTTCAAAAAGCAAAGATGGTCTCTCCATCATCTTTCAGGCCACACAGTAACTATCTACTTCTCACCCACACCAGACTCTACTCCAGGCTAAACTCTGCCTGCTGGGTAGGTGCCCCTGGGCCTTTATGGTGCAAATGGAAGTTAGAAAGCAAGGGTTCCCCCCAATACCCTGAACTCCATCCACAGGTGTACCTGGACCCAACTCTGTCTCTCTGGGCTCAAGACTTCACATGCAACTTCGTTAACCTCTCCATTAACCTCCATGTGTTGGCTTTTACAGATTCTGTCTTAAAGCTCACTAATGGGTAAGAACACAAGCATTCAATCAATAGCACAAAAGGGGAGAAAACACCGCAATCTCCATCAAAAACAAGGAAAAATCCTTCCTTTAGTCCTCCATTTTATCAGTAGCTGCTACAATTTTTTCCACCACACAATCACACTTTTTCTTTGGTGACCTGGCATGTTTACTCAGGGTTGTTGACGGGGCAGGGGAACCACAACAGTAGTAGCTATACCACAGGAAAAGAATGTCTCTTCTGCCCCCCAGCAATCATTAACTGCCTTTATACCCTTGGGGAGGATGGGGCATCACAATCCCCTCCTGCTCTATGGTGGGATGTCAGCAGGCCCAATTTGGTCTTGTGCTGATAATCAAACTGTGGAGAGCGCAAGAGTACAGCCACACTTTTTGAATAGAAAACTGCTACTGACCCACTCTAGGGAAGATGTGTCCAAACCAAACGCAGATATCCCGTGTGCCACAAGTTCACTCCAGGGCAGGCCAGTCCTCTCCCTGAGACTAATGTTCTTTCCTTCTTTTATTTATCTACATGTTCTATTATTTTAAATATCTTTGGACTGTTTCTCCACTACCACAGACAATTTCTACTTGCCATTCATTATGTTATTAGTAGATCTGAAGTTAGCTAGCCACCTGCCACTCTGTATTATAATTCATTTTCCCATGAATGGAAATGCTTTGTTACGGTGATCCTGCACTGGATGAATTCTCTACATTAGGATAGAGTCTCCCATAAGACCAAGGGCTTTCAACTCTGGTAACAAAGCAGGCTGTGCGGTAGCAATGAATGAGACTGTGCCCAGTTGTGTGGAAGGAACCAGAGCACACAGACAAAGCTGTGTGGACTACATGTAGGAGAGCGAGGGGATAAGGTCTGGGAACCACTTGGGGAGACTGACTACATGGCATGGGCAGAACTGGATCATTGTGCCCCTGCAGTTACTACACAGCACAGGTGCCCCACTACCAACAAGGCTTTACTCCAAAGGCTTTGGGTGGGTTTTATATCATTATTTACTGAAAAAGAATGTTGAGTCTGTATGGGACTTTGAGCTTCATTGGAAATCAGTGTGCATCTGGGGTGAGCATGAGGGTTCAGCTGGCAATCCTCATGATACTGAGGAAAGAAAGCAGAACTCTGGGAGGAAAGACTCAGCGGGCCACTAGCCAGCCAGCCCACACTGGGATGCTTCCAAGAGCAGATACAAGCCTGGAAGTTAAATATTTTATCACCTCTTCCCCAGGCCCATTGCCTCATTCCTCTGAACTTGGATCATAAAAATCAAATAACACTTGTTTGTAGTCAGAAGTTTTCCTGTGTCCTGCAGCCACTTGGTCCCAGGTAAACACTCAGAGGCTTATATTAATTACAAACTATATGGCCTATGGCTTTAGCTTCTTGCTAGCTAGCTCTTTCATCTTAAATTAACCCATTCCTATTAATCTATATGTTGCCACGTGGCCGTGGCATTACTGGTCTGCGGGCATCTTGTTGCTCCTTCGGTGGTGACTGGCTTCTCTCTCGACTCTGCCCTTCTTCTCTCGGTATCTCTGCTTACATTTCCCACCTAGCTGTAAGCTTTCTTACCATAGGCCAAAACAGCTTTATTTATTATCCAATGGGAGCCACACATATTCACAACTACAGAAAGACATCCTACAGCACTCTTTGGGTGCCTGTACCTGCGCTTACCATTTTGAGTGTCTTTTGCTCCCCAGTACACATGTCTGCTTCCACTTGTCTGCCCTCCCAACTCCAAGAGACAGTGGAGCCCTGGGTAAAGGGGCTCAGGATTGTTGATGCATTCAGAGTGTCCTTTTAGGCTTGCCCTTAGAGTCTGATTAAACATAAGTTCACTGATAGTCTGGCTTTTATTCCTTTCCGGTCCTCAGGCTTATTGCCATACAATATTGATGTAAATATTCATTTACATATTCTGAAATACCATTCAGAAAATACTGAATGGTATCTTACAAATGAATTAATTGTACTTACCTTAAACAACAGATCACACAGCATTGGCTTGGGTTTTTGAAGGTGATGGTAAATACTACAACCCAGGAAAGTAGTGAATGTGAACTTTCTTGAGGGTCAAGAGCTTGAACAGGTTTCTTAGAAGCTCGACAGTAATTAAGTGTTGAATCTCCTATTTTGAGAAGCGCTTGCTTGCATCTAGCATGGATTCCTGGATTCAATGCCGCCATCTCTGCATCTTACTCTAGTCTGCAGATTTCATGGGACTAAGCTTTCCAAGGCAATAACCACCTTGTTCTTCAGATCTGTTGCAGGGCCCTTGACACACAAGAGGGGACCTCCAGCCATAGGGACACCTCTCCCAGGTTGGAGCAGGAGGCACTAGGAAATCCAGAATGACCAGGGTGACAGTGAAGCAGAATGATCATGAAGGACACTTGAATCCGGAATTGCAACAGGCACAGCCCTATAGTGCCCTGAGAGGACTAAAACAGTGTCAGCTCACCTTCCTCACTTGATGTCAGCAGTCTGTGGGCAAGGAGAATTCAGAGATCTCATGGAGACCATGGAGCCTCTGCCTGGGGATGGATTGCTGCTGCTGACCCGTAACCCCCAGAACCTAGGTGAGTGAAGGCCCCTAGATCTGCCAGCAGGTGAGGCTCACATCTCCACGGCTTGCTCTGGATTTCCTATGGTTGTGGCCAGTATGGGCCCAGAAATTCCCAAAGGAAGGCCTGCCTTGGTGGAATGCTCTGAACTGGGAGTTTGGGGCTTTCTGCTAAGGCACCTTCTCCTTAGAGCCTGGTGGTCCCGGCATCTTCAGCACAGACTCAGTTCCCTAACAAAATCTAGTGCCAGAGGTTGGCCTGGTTCTCTCCTGCCCTGGGCCTTCTCTTGTTAGGGCAGCATGGGGCCGGTGGCGAGGCTCTGAGCAATCTGAGCTGGCTGTGGGGTGTTCTTGTAAGAATCCCAAGAAAGTTAAGGGGGATTTTTAAAGCTGAGTGACTTCAGAGTCTCTGTGCCAGGCCTGGGGAATCTGGCTGAAATCTTGACAAAGTGAAGCCTGATACACAGACTCTGTACATGAGTATAGCCACCTGTGTGGGTTCTGGCAGCACTGAGGTGTGGAATCCCAGTGGCTGATGTGAAAGCAGGGAAATTGGCCTGGAATCTGCACCCCAGAATTAGTAGCTGTAAAGGCTCAATAGTTGGTGGATATTAGGTCAGAACAGTGACATCCATTGCTTTCTGTTTTTTAAGTGCTCATTTAAAACAAAGATTTATGGTATGTGTATGTGAGAGGCCAGAAGAGGGCATCAGTTCTCCTGGAACTGGAGTTAGGCGATTGTGAGTTGCCATGTGGGCGTTGGGAACTGAACCTTAATCCTCTGGAAGTGCAGCCAATGCTCTTAACTCCTGAACCATCTCTCCAGCCCCTCAAAAGTACTTAATGCATTTTCCAGGACTCTATCTGTTTAGAGAAAGTAGGCACGATGTGTCTTCTCTGAGTAACAAATTTATCCTTTGCTTTCTTTCTAAATGTTCAGCAAGTGAAGACTGCCAGCTGTCTCCCCCATAGCTGTCATCTCCCCATCACTGTCTCACACGTTAAAAAAGGCTGTTCACAATGGTCCTGCTTCTGTCTTTTTTTTAGGCGGTGGTGGCAGGGGTTGTTTTGAGACAAGTTTTCTCTGTGTAGCCTCTGGCTGTTCTGGAACTCATTCCATAGACTCGGCTGGCCCCGAACTCAGAGATCTACCTGCATCTGCCTCCCAGGTGCTGGGACTAAAGGTATTCGCCACCACAACCAGCTCCTGCTGCAGTCATTTTGTTTTGGTTTGTCAGACAAAGTAAAGACAGGTGATGTTGAGGGTAAGAGAGTAAGCAGGAAACTGAAACCCTTCCGTCTTTAAGACCGTAATACTTTATAAAGTAAAACCAAGAACCAGAAGGTAGAGGGTAAGGGCCAGGGTCTCACACAGTCATACAAGGCCTAAGTTCTGGGGACTAACACATGGCAGCTGAAGTAAATCCTAATGGATGGTGTGCTGTGGATGTGCTGAGGGAACAGACCATTATTCCGTGGCACAGCCATATCTGATGGGAACAGCAAAAGTCATAAGGCCAGCACAGCTGCTTGACAAAGATCCAGCAAAGCTAAGCCACATGATGGCCTCCATGCCACCTTTGGTTTTCATCTCCACCTGTTGCATACTTGGGAGACTTTTAACATTTTCACAATTTGGGGATATTGGATCGATGGAAAATTTCTTATGAATCATATCTGCCTTCTCCCAGGAATACTGCTTCTAAGCTTCTCCAGGAAAGTCCTGAACATACTACCTCTCCCGCTTTTAGGGAGATATCCTTATCTACTTGAAGATCTTCCTTATGCCTTGGAGGTTGTGACACACATAAAGAAGCCAGAGGTCTCTTTATGAGGCTGTAGATATTCTTGAAAGATCTGTCCCTATACTTATTCAGGAACAAGATAATCAAAAGAAAGTAAACTTAAAAAGGTCAACAAGATTCAGTGGGCTAGAGGAGTTGGCCACAGATCAGATTGCAATCCTCTTCCCATTATACACTCAGGCAGTTACGTGTCATATACAGCAACAAAGTTAGATTAGCTGAAATTACCTCTGCCCTACACAGGGACTTATATTGATGAACAAAGAACAGAGTGGAAAGATGATAAAAGAATGAGATGTCAGGACTTCCTTTTCTAAGAAAAGTTAGCACATGCAGAGTTACTGTGGTGTCATATGGCTAAGGAAGAACAGAATGCCAGGATTAGACATATAAACAAATTCTATAAATATATAAAATGTAAACACTGTATTATGCCAGAATTTAAATAATAACTGCAGCAGCTTTAGCCTGAGGATTTTTCTTGGGCGCTCTGACCATTAAGAGTTAATAATACACTGCTTGGGACATGGCAAAATGCTTGGGGTGGCTTGAAGATTTTGTTTTGCTCTAGTGTCCTTGAAGTCACAAAAGCTATTAGCCTGAGAACAGGCTGTCATATGCCTCTAGATTCTTAAAAATTGGGTTATGGGGTTAATGAGTAAAAATGGTCATAAAAGATAACTCTGTTTATCAATGATGTCAAAACTTGAGGGAAAATAATTGTAAAAGATAACTCTGCTTTGTCACAGTTTATCTATGATGACTAAAAGATGAGCAAGAGAAGTAAAACATATGTCCAAAACCAAAAATGATATGATCTATGTTTTGGAA
>LZPO01097562.1:0-15931 GCA_001675575.1 Neotoma lepida
ACATCTAGACAAGGGAGTGTAACTATTATCTATGAATCTTTTCCCCTCAGCAGTCA
Organism: Neotoma lepida; assembly: GCA_001675575.1. Lineage (NCBI taxonomy): Eukaryota > Metazoa > Chordata > Mammalia > Rodentia > Cricetidae > Neotoma > Neotoma lepida. Next base: position 57 of record LZPO01097562.1, read on the forward strand.
CAAGTTTTCCCCGTGTAACTATTATCTATGAATCTTTTCCCCTCAGCAGTCACAAGTTTTCCCCAACAGGTGAGTAAAGGTTCTACTGGTGGTGAACATTTTCACTGGAGTCCCAGAGAGGAAAAATGAAGTCCCCTCCAGGAAGCCCCGTAGCTCACCCAACAACTGGACTCACTGTAACTGCTCACCTGCCAATGGCCTTCGGCCAAATATTGAAGATTTTGTCTCAAAATGAGATTGTCCATTGATTCCTCTTGAGCAGTTTGACCCACTACTGTGCCTCCAAACTCTGCCTTTTTCACTGCCTGTCATGTCTCCAACCCTAGGAAAATTACAGAACTCCTCTGGGTTCTTGTTTTGTATTCAGTCAGATGGGACCAATGTGGGCATCTATGTTAGAAGGTATCACAACCACAGAACAAATGTATTAACGTAAAGTAGTGACTGCCATATGATAATGGGATATGACACAGACCCTTGTCTTTTCATTTTTTAATCATTTATTTTCATTTTGCGTGTGTGTGCGTGTGTGTGTGTGTGTGTGTGCCTGTGAAGGTCAGAACAGGGTACTGGATCTTCTGGAGTTACAAGTAGTTGTAAACTGCCAAATGTGGGCCCTGGGAGTCAAACTCTGGTCCTCTCTGAGAGAAGAAAAGTACTTTTAACCATTGAGCCATCACTCCAGGCCCCAAACCCACATCTTACCTAGAGTCTTTGGAGACGATGTATTAGGAAGTTCAAAACTGCTCTTTTTTTAAAAAGATAAAGTACCAAATTATCNCCTACTAGAGTTCAAGACAGCATTTTATAACCAAACACTTTAGTGTTTCTATAGTAAAATATACAAATAACCACATTAGCTGGGACAAAACAATAAATAGCCATGTACCAGTTTCTGAAACAAGATTTTGTGTCATGCTTAAAGAAAACTTTTTTTTTGTAGAGACTTATGGATTTAGAAATCGTGTGTAGGGGTTGTGAGCCCAGGCTAAGTCACAGCTTACATTCTGTAGCACTTGCCTTACTTCAAGTCCATCCTGCTCCTAGAGTCTTCCACACCTGATGAGTTTCCCTTTTTATTATTTATTTTCCCCAGTTTTCATATGTGTTTGTAGGGTGCATGAGTGTGTGTATTCACACTTTTTTATGTGTGTGGGCACATGGGTGTGGAGGTCCACGTGAGGGCACATGGGTTGTTGATGGGAGTCTCCCTCCATAGCTCTTCCACCTTCTACCTTATTTACTGAGGCAGGGTCTCTCAGTCCAACCCACTGCTCAACAGTGTGGTTAGTCTTGCTAGCTTGCTCTGCATTCTGAGGCTGAAATTATAGGTGGGATACCACATTTGCCTGGCACTTATGTGGGCTCCTGAGGATCCGAACTCTGGTCCTCATGCTTGTACAGCGAGTACTTTAACCCCCGAGCCATCTTCTCAGCACACCCACTGGGTTTCTGATTCATTCTAGTGTTGCCTGTTGACAGCCATGACCTCTTGCTGCACAAGTTTTCCTTCCTTAACNATAATACAGATTATCCTACTCCATCTAGTGATCTCTGCAGTGACCTCCCTGAGCTCCCTGTTCCTCCTGTGCAGACTCCTGTCCCTAACGAAGTCTCTGAGCAAGTCTAGGCAGAAGGTTGATGCACCCTCAGTGTTTACTGCAACTGCAGGATCCTCCTTTGAAGGGTTTTCCTTTTTCTTCCTTCCTTCATGTCCCTGTGGCCTCCTGTGACTCAGACAGAAAATCCTGCTTATCTCTCTAGCTACAGATGTCACCTACTGTCATGCAAAACAAATGTCCCTGCCCTCAAATGGCAATCAGCCTGAGAACCAGAATCTCAAGATTTCCTATACTTAGAGGTGATGTCACTGGAGCCACCAGTCATTGTACCCAGGTGACAATTGCTGAGGGCAAGGGCCCTGGAGAGCATATGACAGATGGGAGGAAGGAACTGGTTTATTTCAGGCTGGCAACAAGAAAGGCTGTATGTAAAGGATCTGGAACCCGAGTCCTTAAGTGTTTACATACAGAACAACCTCTGACCTCTAAGTGTTTACATACAGAACAACCTCTGACCTCACCCACCGTGAGAAGTGCCTCCTCCAAATGCCATGGCAAGTCCTCTGAAAGGCAAGTGTCTACACCTTACCTTTGCAGGTAGAGATCCCCACTCCACTGACAACTATTGATTACAACTCCAATTGATCCTGTGTGGACCCCCTGAGCTAAGGACCCCTCAATAACAAACCAAGGGATGGTGTGTTAGCAATATTCCACTTTCAACGTCAAAGGAGAGATCACAAAACCTGTGTCAATTGATCAGAATCTGACCTCACTCACTGCCTTGCCTCTTCAACATGATTAAAGCTATTTTAAGGACTCCAAAGTAAGATTATTCATCTGCTCTAAAACTGCACCCNATATTTTGTGTCCCTTTTCATCTAAAGCAGGGGTTCTCAACCTGTGGGTTTCTGCTCCTTTGGGAGTCAAATGATGCTTTCACAGGGGTCACCTAAGATCACCAGAAAACATATTTACATTACAATTCATAACAGAAGCAAAACTACAGTTATGATGCAGCAACGGAAATAATTTTATGGTCGGGGGTCACCATAGCATGAGGAACTGTGTTAAAGGGTTGCAGCATTAGGAAGGTTGAGAAGCACCGATCTNAAGATATCCACTCAACCCTCTACCAAACACAGTCCACATTGCACAACTCTGCACATAAGCAAAACTGAGTACACAAGGATATTTATTATATAATTGTTATGTAAGAAATAACTCAAACATCCAGGAACAAGGATCTAAATAAAGTAACATTATGTTTATACTGAAAAACTAAGCAGGCGTTGGTGACAGCTGTACAAGTGTGTGTTTGTTGAAAAGGTGCCCATCACTCAAGACTTTATTGGTTTAAGAAGAAAACCTAAGAAGCTTTAACAGTCACAGTGTCCTAGAATGCTGAGATGAAAGAAACCAGAGAGATCACAGGCTCTTTTAATGTTCAACACTTTTCATTCATCCAGCCAGTAATAAGACATTCAGTATGTGTTGAAGAAAAGTGGGTTACAGAACAGTGTGAAGAATAGGAGGCAGTTTCTATAAAAAATAATGAACATATACATATAAGGGTACCTGGAGGGANGCTTCATCAAACGTATTTCTCTCTGGGATATAGAACTGGATTCATTNTTATCTTTGTCTTTACATATTTCCCTGTGTTCTTTTCCTTATTTATAAAGATTGGGCATTACTTTTGCTTTCTGAAAATATTGTGGAAATTTGTGTTTTGGCAAAAGGGGTAATGCCCGAAGCAAAGAAATTCTCATCAAATACTAGTTAAGTGGAAACTTCCCAGAGTCCTTTTGGTGCTGTGCATGATTTGCATTTATCTCATGAATAAATGAAGATCTGAAGAGCCATGCTAAATGTCATAGCACATAAAAAATGCACTTGTCTGTTTTTGTTTTCAAAGTAAATGCTGAAGACCACTCCAGCGTCAACTCACTACTTTGCAGTTTCAAAAGGCTTTTACTCTCATTGTCTCATCTGGCCTTCAAACAAGCTAGTAGCACAAACTGCTTCCCAGGTTTCTTTGGTCACCACCAGTCAACATTTCCAGGTTGGCACCACTGTTTGCTGGATGGATGGATGAATGGATGGATAGATGGATGGATGGATGGATGGATGGATGGATGGATGGATGGATGGATGGGTAGGTAGGTTGGTGAGTGGGTGGATGGATGGATAAATGAGTGAGTGAGTGAACAAATGAATGAACAACCTCTTACTGATAAGAAAACTGAGAAGCAGAGTTGAAACAATATTCCTAAGGGAATATAACAAGCAAACCATAAAAACACCAGTCTGGACACATTATCCTTACTCTCCTTTATACAAAAGGCTACCCCAACCCCATTATTTTTCAAATGAAGTATCTCAATATTATAGATCCCATTGATTAAACATTGATTTAACAAGATCCATAGTCAAAACACTCATGGCACAGGTATTGACCTACCAAAATACTAGCAACCCCAGCAACTAAACAGACTCTCAAAGGCTTCCTCCTAGGCCAGGTCTTAACTCATTACTGTTGCATACAAGTGGGTCCTAGGTGTCAGAATGGCACTTTAAGGGCTTAATGAAGGAGCCACTTGCTTCCTGGTGCAGAAGTATTTCNTTATTTTAGCAGCTAAGAGCCATACATATGCATGCACCCATGCTGAAATCCCTCCACACAGTGGAAGGATTGCTACTTATAGGAGAAACTGGTCTCTTCACTCAGAGCGAAGTTTTTACAATGCCACTAAGAACACCTACATCCTGGTGAATCCACTGTGCATGAGTAAGTGGAATCAAAGGTTGTTACCCTCTTCTACACATTACCTTGAGATGTGGTAGGGGCACACTTGAGGAAATGAAAAGAAATACAATCNGTCCTTAAGAAATAAGCAAAATGCCCCAGCCCTCATCNGGAGCCCGGCNTTCTCTGAACACATGTTCCGGAAAGCAATCAGAATGCTCCTAATTCTCAGTGCACTACAATCCAAGAAGGCAGGGAATCTATCCTTGAGTGATAGATACTAGGTTATANTAAGTGGAAAGTTTCAAGAAGACAAAAACCCTGGGAAGTCTGAGGAAACTTATTCCCACAAGAAGAAATCTAGAGTTTGCTTGAGTAAAGTAGCCTTGGCCTGGATCTTCAGGAATAGGTGGTGCCTGTAACAAGGAAAGAAAATGTACCCTCAGCCATTAATACAGGCCAGCCTTCANAGAAACACTATTATCAAAGGTATCCACTGAGAAAAGTGCAGGATGGATTTATGTACATACTTACTGACCTCATTCTCTCTCATCTCCACACNTCTTGCTATCTAGATCTTCTGTCTGGAACATTCTCCTTCACTCCAATCTCCATCTCCATGCTCAAGAATATTATCAACTCATCATTCTTCCAGCTTACAAATGTGTTCTCTAAGAACATTTCTTCATTCCCCCAAATGGAGGCATTCCTGCCAGGCTCCAACATTATTCTTTGTATAACTCTACNATATTATTCATAATGCATAAGCTTTCACTATTTATCAGCACCACCATTCTGTAAATATTCTGAGAGAAGGACTTCTGGTGGGCCCAGTAGTGCATCATANTCATGATAGAGTCAATAAGCATTCAATAAGCAACTGGTTACATTTTTAAATTATTCATTACCTCAATTCCATACCAGAATTCAGATCCTGTCCCTGATTTAAGCTTTCACATACTTATATATTTCTTCAATATCACGTTGTGGATGAAAATACGCAAATCAACTCCCTTCATCCAGCTCCAACAAAGGCTTCCTCTGAACCACAAGACTAATACGCTCTGCCCCGTGAGGCCATTGTCATCATCAGGCCAATGTTTCAGCCTCTTCACAGCCCTATAAACAAGTCTGTGAGGGAAGTCAGTGAACAATATACCTGAGGAACTGTTGGAAAGATCTCAGCCCCCTTTGAGAGACTGAGAGAAGAAATTTGGCAGCAGAGGATGATGGCCGTGGGGGAGAAAGGAAGGGACAGGCTGAGTAAGCCAACAGTTTAGTCCAGTAATATAAGAAAAATCCCTACTTTCTGATCGTTTAATAACTGCTACAGTCCAGGGCAAGGGATGAAAAGAACTGTTTTTAACATTAGCAATAGTTATCTCCAGTGATGAGTGATTACTAAAATGATATTTATTTTCCCATCATGTGAGGAGAAGTGTATCTTTCAAGTACATGATCGGTCCCAATTGTTCCTCTGGCCCATGGCCTTTGCCTGCTAAGCTTTAAATCTTAGTTACTTAGAGAGGAAACCCCTTACTCCCTGCTTCCCTGCCTATGACCATGCCCAGAAACCTTCCATTAAGAGAAAGTAGTACGTTACTTGGCTTTAGATGGCTTCTCCATTCTTCCCTTTCTTAGTGGCTCCTCTGGTCCGGGAACTAGCAAAATCCTGGTGTCTGGTTTTCTCTAGGTCCTGAACACAGGTTTTTAAGTTTCAGAGTAATCTAGTGGGTGAGGTTATTTGGGGGTGTGGCTGAGTCAACAAGGCTGGCTGTGCATGGCTGTTTGCAAGCATCATGTTACCCAGTGCAATCAAAGGTACAAAGATAAGCTCTCCCCCAAGAAAGCACCAATCTGTCAGACNTCTCAGCCACTCTTGATATGTCTGGTGTGCTCCTTGGGTCCCTTCAGTGACAGAACCAAAAAGTAAATAAATGCCTTCAATCCTCAAATATTCTTCTCAGAATTGTGATAAGGCCATCTCCTCTCAATGAGAGTAGTGGCTATAACAAGATCACCCAGTACTCCCACAATAAGGATNTTGNCATGAACCTTTTGTGATGACGTAATGTTCTGTCACCTNCCCTGTTTAGNATATAACTGTTGGATGTTTGAAATGTGGCTNGTGCAATAGGATAAATTTGTATAATTTAATGTAAATATAATCAGCCACATGTGACTATGGGTTATTGTTTTAAAGACCACAGTTGAAAAAAAATCTCAAAAAGTTATTCCTAGAAAAAAACTAATAAATTGTTGGGATCTGTGATTCTCAATCTTTGCAGTTGTGAGATCTTTATTTTGTCCAGTGCTGCAGTTAAACCAAGGGCCTCATGCATCTAAGCAAACACTCTTCCACGGAACCCTGTGAAACTCATTCTTCTTGACATTAAAGATGTATGCAGCCTTTGCTCATTGTCACAGAACTCTTAACATGCATTAAGGACATTATAATGTCCAAAATTAACAAAAGTTCTATTGCATTTTAGTTAAGAAAATTAAAGAGATCAGAACTAAAAATTCCATAACACTTTTAATTTCCTTTTAATTAGGAAAAGCGTGATGATAAAAGGACTGAAAATCCCACACTTTTAACTGCAGTGTATTGACTACTATCTGTCTCTTATACACATCTAGATGTGTATAAGAGACAGTGCAAATACTGTGTGATTTTGCTCTGCCTTCACNTATCTCTAATATGTGGATTCCCAGAGCCTCCAGAATAACTAACTGCAGAGCTACCAATGACCATTCCCAAAGGAAGAGCTCATATGGAAGTCAGGGGGCTTCCAACCTCTGGTTTTAGGAAGGGTGAGGGAGGAAGGGAGAGAGAGGGAGGGACAGAGAGAAAGTCCAACAAAAGAAGAGTCTTCCCAAGTCACATCAAGTAAATCAACAGTGGTATCAGCCTGGCACCCCAACTCTAAGAGCCAAAGAAAAGAAAGAACTACAAACCCACAAGGGATAGACATATGATTATACTGAAAATTATTTCCTTTTNTTTCATTCTGTTGGATGTAGGGAGAAATAAAAGGAGCAGTTTCTACATATAAAATTGTGTAATGAGCCATTAGCATAAATACACCTATGGGAGGGCTGTGAGAAACTGAACCAGCTCCATTGATGTTTCAGTGAAATTCAGTAACTTGGGATTTTTATGTTAAAGCTTTCATTACTTCCCAGGTCTTTGTGGGTTTTATTCATATCCATGGCTATTATCCCAGAAATAAGCAATAAAACAAAGATCATTTCTTTAAAATAAGCCAGCTTAAATTTAAAAAGAAAAGAATCAGTTCTTTGAGAGTATTGTATGTGTTTCCCATACACTCAGAGGTCTTGTGGATACAAAACNCTACAGGTGCAGTGTGTGTGCACTGTGCTAGTCATCAGCTTTGACATCAAAATACACAGGGCACAAAGGCTGGGATCTGGGCCCAGGAATTATCAGGATTGTTTTTAAACATTGACAAGTTTCTTGGTGTGCCTGGGTCTCAGATTTCTTATCTGTTAAATGGCTTTAATCCATCATCTTGTAGTGAGAAACCAGAATCGTAGCGTGCCACATGCGCTCTCCAAAGACCAGCTACTGTGAGCGTGTCAATGTGTCCTCCCAGCTCTCACCTTGGCGAGTACTGTGTACTATTTATGCTGGAAGCCACTAATAAACAGGAAGTTAGGAGCTGAGGTTCTGTGAACTCCCTTATTTGTTCACTCCAGGTCAAATAGAGTCTCGACTGCCAACAGAAGCCAGAGGCAAGCCCACCATAAACCTAGGGTGTGTGGTAAAAGCAGAGTTCACAGTGTACATGCCAGCTGTTCTCTCTACCAGGGTAAATTTGCCCTGTGGTTCTCTGGAATGAAACCAACAGTTTGTTTGCAGAAGACCATGGGAATTCAAAACAACTGTACTCCAGAGAAGCAGCCCAGTACAGCTACTGCTCTAACACCAGGAGCCAGGAGCTCTGGGTTGGAGGCTTTGATGTCAGCATTCATAGCTATGTGTCCCTAAGCAGGCCATTGCCTTGCCCTGGGCTTCTAGAGTCCCTTTCTCCTTTAAAAAAAAAAAGTAGATTAGATAATGTTCAGTGATCTTTGGAGCTGTTTCTGTTACAGCATCCCAGGATGAAATGATTAAACCAACAGGAAAATGGGCACAGAATACAGAGCTCCAGAGACACCCGGGCTATTTGACTTCAGTCCCTCTTAGTCTCTGAGCCTTGGTTTTCATGTCGATAGTGAGCACGGCTGTTGGAGGATTTGCAATAGCTAACGTCAAGTACAACACCGTGCCTGGGCCACTGTAGATGCTCAGTAAGTGATGGCTGCAGCTGCTGTTATTAGCATCCTTGTCGTTATTATTACTTTTGTCTTAAGGTTAAGTCTAAAAGCCGTTTTTATCGCATAGCAAGTACAAAGCATCCAATAATAATATCAATTCTCTCTTAACAATTTTTTCTGAAACTGGCCAACCTTTTCCTCCTGCATATTAATTGCTATTGCTCTTCAGTTTTCTACCTGAACTCATTTGTTTCTATCACTTTAACTGTTTATTTAACAACAACAACAAACAATATGGATTATGAGGAATGTCACACGCATTGTCACATTGGCTCCATCATGATCATCAGCATCACCAGTGTCATAGGTGTCACACGCATTGTCACATTGGCTCCATCATGATCATCAGCATCACCAGTGTCATAGGTGTCACACGCATTGTCACATTGGCTCCATCATGATCATCAGCATCACCAGTGTCATAGGTATCATCATCAAAATTATCAGTCATTGTCATCTCTGTTTCCCATTTTACAGCACCTAAGGTCAGCCATACTGAGCCACTTACCTAGCCCTCTCTACCCATCCAAATAGGAAGTCAAGTAAACCTTCAGACTCTGAAGTTCATGATTCTTACATCTTGTCATCAACTTTACAAATTAACTCAACTTTTCCCTCGCTGCTGCTGCCCTGTATTAGTCTTAGAATACAGTCCTTTTTAAAGCAACTCATCTCCATATATATGGAACTCGAATTCCTCTATATGTGGAACTTGAAACACATACTCCTAACTCATCTCTCTGACTTACACAGCATTATTTATTCCTCCCATCAGTCCCAGAGAAATCTTTCCAGTACAGTTTTCAACAAGTCCCCTCCATGATCAGCCCTCATTTCCTGCAAAATAAAGGATGTCCTCAGTGTCCTGAAAGATCCATCAACTTCCTGTGTGACCACTCAGGAGTCCCAGCCACTCATCTCCACAAGAACTCCAGTAAGGCTCGTCCCCAGACATGGCTCTGAATCTTTACCTGAACCACTGCGTNCACACTAGAGTTATCTGCAGGTGTATTGTGATCACATTGTTATCACAGTTTTGTTTCTTCTAACCTATGGAAAATGTTTTAAAAGATCTCTAGCCAGGTGTGGTGGTGCTTGCCTGCTGGATGAGGCCAGCCTGAGCTACAAAACAAGCTAACAAATGAAGAACTCTTCTAGCTTCTCCTGAAGAATTCATACATTATACAGTAAACTGAGCTGAGAAACAAATCCTCCCTTTTCAATGGCCTCAGAGCCCTCTCTGCCCACAATTTCTCATTGTCTTATATCCGACTAGACTCACTCATAATTGTGATAAGCATGGTTCCTTAGAGACTTGAGCTTGTAACCCTTGTCTTATGTTCTCATCCCTAGCAATGTGATATCATGCAAACTTCTTTTAAATTCACAGATGGTCTTCTTCNTGAAGTTTATATTGGTTCCAAGTTAGAATCAATCTCTTCTTTCTCTGCCCTCCTTTTAACTTCTTAGTTGCTGCCTCTACCTGTATTAATTTGAAGACTTTACCAACTCAATCCCTCTCTCTAGATCATAAACTAAGACTAATTCTAATTCAACTTTGTGTCTCCCATATTGCCTAAGATCACACTTTACCCCTAGTAAATGTCAAAAAAAAAATTCTTTGCTTGGATTTGGTTTATTTTAGTTCAATCAACAGTTAAATTTGCTAGTAAATTCCAACTCAACTCATCTCTGATAGTATTCTCCAGTTCCACTTCTAGGCTGAGCTGTATTAGTGCTGACAGCACCTGCTTCTCACGAAGGGCCTTACCTAGTTAGGAAACAAACGACTTTTCTAAGTTCTATTGATGTAAGATTTAAGCTCTTAAATAAATCATCATCCAAGGAGAAGCAAGAGCAGTGTATTGTCTTTGGCTGTGAACCAACACCAGACTCAGAGTATCCCACAAAGACTTCTGGAGTAGAGAGAGATGGGGAAAGGGAAGGAGGGATGAGGAAAGAGAGGAAAGAGAGAGAGAGAGAGAGAGAGAGAGAGAGAGAGAGAGAGAGAGCGCATTCTCCACCTCCAGATGGGATTAAATTGCCCTGCATTGTGGTCTATTCATGAACTCCACTCTGCTTAAATAGTGGATGCTCCCCCAACACAGTATTTACTCATAAGAACCCATTGTGTTTTTATCACGAGGGTTACATTTTTGTGAGTTACTTCCTCATTGTTTTGCATTTTCTCTTCTCTTATAACAAAAGCTTGGATCTGATTTAAGCATATAGTGTTTTATCAGGATCTATGATAAATTCTAGGACAGAAAAAATGCATTTCGTTCTCATCGTGGGATGATTCCAGCCTAATGTGGGAACAAATAAAGTATTTGGATAATTGGTGTCAAATGTTACACATAAACAGAAAAAAAATCTTCACCACCGTACTTTCTGTGCAGGCTTGTGTGCACTGTGGAACCTTCTTTGTCCCCCTGTATTCAGTTTAGGGAATGGTCATTTGTGACACCATCCCATCATCTGAGCTTCCTTTCAATGAGCTAAGTGTAGAAGACAATTCTGAATTAGCTCTCCTCTGAGTAAGAACATGATTAAGATGTAAGGGAAGTCCCTTAAGACACAATTATGCCCTGTGAGATAGTTATTAAGTGATCACTCCAACCCATACTGGAAGAATTACCAAAAGAAAAGTTGGGTTGCCTAATCAAATATTGAGCCATAACAAGTTGAAGTACTGACTGACAGAGAGGGAGCATAGTACAGGCTATGAGTAAGGACAATGGAGGACAATGGTGGAAGCAGCTATGACCATGTAAAATGAACCCCAGAGCAGCTATACCCATATCTCTTCCTTTTCTGTTTTCTGTAATATTTATATTATCCACACTAACTTCCCTTCTTCTCACTTATGTCACCTGATTACTTTGTAGAGGTGTACTGGTGGTAGCAAGATTTATAATCTAACCCTAGAGTTACAGTCCTAATATAGCCCCCTATGGACTTTTATAAATAAAGTTTTATTGGAATACAGCCATATACATTGATTTACATACCGTCAATGGGTGCTTTCTTGCTACAATGGCAGAATCAAAGAGTCTAGACAAACACTATATGGACTGCAAAGCCTAACATGTTCATTGCACGGCTCTTTGCCAACCCCTCATCTAATCCAAGGGGATCCACAATATCAATCAGTATCTCTAAATACTAAAGGAGGAACAAGCATCAATCTTAGACCCGAGACTTGGAACTAAACTCAGTAGAAGGCATTGGCTTCTCTTTGGAGCAGGGGTTAAGACATGTGACGAATAGTTTCATCATATTAAATAGGGGCATGTTTTATCTTCTGTTCACGTTGTCATTGAACACTAAACATAGGGGAAAGATGTAGACTTTCTGAATGAACAAGGCAGACAACTGGACCTGTCACTCAAACAGACTTATCCTCTATTAGGAACCATGATGTGGTCTCTGGTGGGAGGTAGAACCCACCTTCTAGAACAGATCCTAAAAATACTAGATGCTTGTTTTTACACGCACTCTAGGAAATTAAGGTTCTGGCACCTCCCAAGGGTTGGTCAATTGGCCACATTTGCCCAAGGCTTTGAATCTGAAGCTCATGACATGCAAAGAGAGAAAATTCATCCTATGATTGGGTCTGGGGTGGCTTCTTTGTTTCTCTTGGTTTCTGTTTCCCTTCTGATTCTATTTTTTCTGCATTCCCACCAATCTTACCAAACATGCAAAATCTTCTTTAAATTTTTATTTAATTTTCAACATACTATTTTATTGATTCTAATATGCATAGGAAAGTAAGCCTATTAAATGAAGAAAACCATAATTATATAGCTCTATGAGTTTTCCCAGAGTCAATACAGACACAACTTCAGCCCCTGATTATGATAAAATGGATATTTATTTATTTAATTGGTTTGGGTGCTGGGAATTGAAGTTAGGACCTTCCATTTGAGGCAAACTCTACCACTGGCAGCATCCTCTTAGAGAACCCTTAATCATTTCAAGTGATAGAAGTTGTTTTCATTGTTTAAACCCAAGATTCTTCTGCTTTTAAACCCAAGATTCTTCTGCTTTTAATAATATACAAGGAAGAAAATTGCCATAATTGTATTAAAAGATTGTCATTTGCTGAGAGCCATGCTAGTCTTTGTATGCGTGTCATCACATGTCACACTCACAATAGCACTATCAACTATTAACAATAGTGTAGTAGTCATCACGCTCACCTAACAAAACTACCATTAAATTTCCCATTTTATCGACTTAGGTCAAGTGCTTTGTTGAAGGCCACTAAAGTCAGAAGTACCAGTTCTGTCTACACATGTAACTGGGAGCCTAAATCTAGCAAACTTCTTCCAGAATCTGTATACTCCTGCTGTAAGTGAAATTGAGTTAATTTTATGAATTCTAGCTATGGCGAAATTCAGTAGCTAAACCAGCTAGGTATTTAAGGATGTGTGGATAAACCAGCTATCTTGAAAAAAAAAAAAAAAAAACTCACAACTGTTCTTAGTTGCAATGTTTGCCAATTCCCATTGTGTAAATATCCTAACTGTATCAGCTTTTAAGCTACTAATGATTTAACCATATGTTCACAAGTTTCTTAAATGCTTAACAATTGGTTCTTGCAAATCATGTGAACTGACTCCAGCATGCCCCTCTGCCTATGCCCTATTCTATTGCCTGTTTTTCTGTGTTGTTTATTGCCTTATTTTATCTCATAGTCTAGAAATCTGAGTTGAAAGAGATCTTAGAGTCCATTTAATCTTTACGTGGGCCAATGGGAGATTCCTTTCCTGGCCACCTTGAATTTTATGTCTACCTTCTGCTTGGTACTGATAGTAGGTGGGAACTCACTGCTTCCACAGTTCTTGTTTGTGTGAAATAGTCATCAATGTTCCAAGTAACCAGCATGACTTGGGAAAGGGTTGCNCCACTCTGTGTTTCAGCAGTAGACTGGTTGCCCTCTTGTCCTGGGAATACTCCACCCACATTTCCCCATGGCCCNCGGTTCTCACAAACAGCTGCTTTCCCCAGGACCCATCTTCCTACACCATGTTCAGGATGAGGGCTCATGGCTGTGTGGTGTAGGCTAGCTTTGCTGTGCAGTCATCGTGTGCAGAGCCAGAGCTAAGTGCTTTCTGAGTCTTCCGTGCTTGCCCTGGCAGCCTCAAAAGAGGCCACTGCTTTGGAGTGTGAGATGGATCTGAGTGGCAGAAGTGCTTAGGTAGGGAAAAAGCTAAGTTCATTAAGTTGTCAGATCTCTCCTCTCGGAGAACATCAGAGTCTTACATAACTAAGCATCATTTCCCAGCAGTGCCCAGAATCACTGTCTTCATTCCTTTTGTTCTGCAATTTGCCATCCCAGAGGTATTGAGAATCAGCACAGCATTACCAACAGAGGCGATGGTTCANAGAGAATATTCTACAATATTGAAGGACTCCATAGTATCCTTTGCTTGGTATATAGATCAACAGACACTTCACATGCCTGGTGCATTTATTATGCTTATTTTTGGTGGCAGTTAGAGGGACAGCAGGTGCTAACTTTCCTGACAAGTTGCTTCTAGGAAATAAGTTTCACTGTGACCTCTCCATATGCACATCATTGTCTTTGTTCTTATTTACTCCTCCAAGTGCCCTTCTCCCTTAACAGATTTTCTTCTTACCCCCCAGAAATAGACCCTCGTTTTATGCAAATACTTGATTTGACATAATTATATATTCAAAAAACCTAAATTTAAATTTTCGACTTTTAGTTCAGTGTACTAATTAAACTATGGTTGACTTTAGATTATGTTTCTATTGAGATACATTTAAACATCAGTATCTTTTAATCCTTTACATGTATGAGGTACAGTGTGCAGAACCAGTGCCNCTTCTTGCTTGTTTTTGTCAGTAAAATGATGCTGGAATGGATTCAAGCCATTCTCTCACATTTTGTCTAGAGCTCTCTTCCATTTCCACAGCTGAGCTGAATATTTGCATCAGAGAGGAATGGTCCATAAAGCTTAAAATATTTATCGTCTGGCCCTTTCCAACTCTGCCAACTCCTGCCTCCCTGCCAATGTAATATAAATTATGTCAAAAGTCTGTGTCTTTCAATAGAGTTAATAATTCTGCTGCAAAGAAGTCAGGAAATATAAATGCTACCGAGTAAATAAATAGTCTGCTATGAATATGTAGTCTCACCATCATCCNTTAATCACTGAAATGGGACTGGCTGTCAACAGAACATCTGGGCAGGCAAAATTGTCATTAAATTCAACCACCCTTGACACTGTGTCAGCTTCCAGTCTATTAAAAAAAATGATTGTTTTACCTATTTTGCTGTTGTCATCATGAAGGCAAATATGTCAAGACATATTTCACTAAACAATAGCTCAGTTGGTGCCTTTCCAATCTTTCCNGTTACATTTTGACTTATTTATTTTGTGTACGGGTGTGCATATGTGTGCGTGTACAACTTCTGGGAGTCAGTTCTCTCCTTCCATTCAGTGGCTATGGGAGGATTGAATTCAGCCTCATCAGGCTTGGCAGCAGGGGACCACAGTGAGAATGCACCACCTCGAGACTTTTCGTCCAAAAGAACTGAAATTTCTACTAAGCATGAACAGCAGTAAAGGTGAGGGCATGCTTAGTGCTGGGTCAGGAAGCCTGGGCACTGAGTGTGGTTCCTCTGTTGCCCGTAGCCCTCCAACTGTCCTGTTTCCCCTGACTGGTGTCATCCATGTGGCATCTTCTGGGACCATGCCATGGGATATGTCTTACCTCCTCTGTCCCAGGCCGTTGCCCCCACAACAAACCATTTACTTATTTGATCCCAAGACCTTGACTCAATGAGCTTGGCCTGAAGACAGCCTGAGTGGTGTGTGTGACATTCTGTCCCCTGTCTTGAAGCAGGCATCACTGAGGACAAGATTCAACCTTCCCAGCCATTGTGCTTGCCCTGACCACCTCATTTCTAATTGTCAGCACAGAATATCGTGCTGTTCCTCTGTGGTTCTGACACTGCACATCTTATTAACATGAATTGCTCAATGAGCAGAGCCATCAGGAGTACATTCTGCCATTCTCCTAAGAGTGATTCATATGTGAGATGAGTGGTCTCAGGGCCCTTCCTCCAGCCCCTTCCTGCCTAGTAATCATGCCAGAGGGTGCTTCATTGGGTACTACTATATTTTAATTTCAAACATTTAATCTCACTTTTCAGCAAAGAAGGATCCCTGGGTTCGGAGTCTCACACA
>LZPO01097562.1:55880-69257 GCA_001675575.1 Neotoma lepida
TGCTTTGTATCAAAAATTTTTACCTGTTTTAACAATAGGAGCTAATAGTATATAAAAAGGAGGCCATTTTGAAATAAAATATAAGTTTATGTGATGGNCTGAATAAGAATGGCCTCCACAGGTTCATATATTTGAATGCTCAGTCACCAGGGAGGAGTGGCATTTATTTGAAAGGATCAGAAGGATTAAGAGGCATGGCCTTGTGGAAGTATGTCACTGGGGGTGGGCTTTGAGGTTTCAAAAGCCCATGCCAGGCCCAGGCGCACCCCCACCCCCACCCCCAGCCTCCGTCTGTCTGTCTGTCTGTAGCTCTCAACTACTTTTCCAGCACTATGGCTTGCTACCATGCTCCCTGCTATGATGATAATGGACTAAGCCTCTGAAACTGTAAGCAAGCCCCCAGTTAAATGCTTTCCTTTACTAGAGTTGCATGGTCATGGGTCTCTTCACAGCAATAGAACAAGGTCCAAGAATGAAGTCTCAATCCAAGGAGTAATGTGAGCAGAATTCTGAGTGCTTGTGAGAAAATTCCAAGAAAACAAACGTCTTGTGACCTCAGTTTCTTCAAAAACACAGAATTGTTTNTGGAATGTGCTTTCTTGCCCCTCCCTGGTGTGGCCGATAAGAGTGAGCTTACTGTAGGACATTTATTATAGCTGGCTAGTGCTACTGGTTTATATGCCCCTAACGTTTTTGCCACATGNAGCTTCTCCTTGTGATTGCATACAGCTTGAACTTGTAAGAGCTTTACTTGTGTGATTCTTCTTAACCCTCAGAGTATAAACTGTCTGATGGTCTGAATGAAGTTGGCTATTGCATGAGACTTTTGTCCACCTCATTTTTAGGCCCTGTTCTCCCATTAGAGTGGTAGCAATTTGAAAGGATTAGAAGGACCAGGTGTTGTGGTCTTGTTGGAGAAAGTGTGTTACTGGGGGGTGGNCTCTGAGGTTCAAAAGCCCATGCCAGGTTCACTCACTATCTNTCTCTGCCTGCAGATCAGGATGTAGCTCCCAACTACTTCTCCAGCACCATGGTTGTGACCATGCTTCCCACCATGAGGATAATGAACTAAGCCTCTGAAACTATAAACAAGCCCCCAATTAAATGTTTTCCTTTATAAGAGTTGCCACAGTCATGGTCATGGTGTCTCTTCACAGCAAATAGAACAGTGACCAAGACAGGAGTTGGTACCAGGGAGCAGAGTTTATATAACCAAAATTGAAATTATTTTTTCCAAAAGATCTACTTAAACTGTTAATACATACAAATATTAAATAAAACAAGCTAATAAAAATATCTGGCACATTTAACACAACCTACCCATACGTAACTTTCCAGATATGTGAATTAGTACAAATTATAGGGACACTCTTTGAAGTTTCATAGTATTTACACTTTTTAAAAAATTGTTGTTATTGGAAATGTATATATACATATATATATGTATACACACCTATATATTATATATACATCTACATATACACATATACATGTACATAGAGAGGTATATACATCTACATATACACATATACATGCACAGAGATGTATATACATCTACATATACACATATACATGTACATAGAGATGTATATACATCTACATATACACATATACATGTACATAGAGATGTATATACATCTACATATACACATATACATGCACAGAGATGTATATACATCTATGTATATATACACACATATACATGGATGTATATACACACACACACAACGCGTTCTGATTACTCTCTACCCACACCTCGCCCATCTCCTTCCCATCCTTATCAATCCTCTCATTCCTACCTGTTCCTTTCCCAATTTCATGACTTTGGTGACCCATTAAGTTTACCTAAAGCCATCTGTGTAACCACTGAATTCTAACTATACACTGGAGCCTGGAGGGGCCACCAATTGGTACACAACTGAAGGCAATGCTTTCCCTCTCCCTGAGTCTATCATCAGGAAACAGTCCATCAGTAAAGGGTGGGACCCTCTGCTCCTCCTCCATCTATGCTTAACTGCTGAGGAGCCCATCCTTCTACAGAAACAGTGCAGGCANCCACAATCATCTGCTGTCATTTGTGACTGCAATGGCTGTGTCTTGCCCAGGAGATGGTATTTTATATTCAGCCCCTCTTCTTCAACATTCCCTGAACCTTTAGAGCATCCCTGTTGTTATAAATCTGGTTAAAACCCATGGCAGAAGAAAGCACAGGCCTTAGAGAAGAGTGAATACTACTCAGCAAACTGACAGTGTCAAGANGCTCTCAANATTTATGCTTACACCCACAGACATACACTGCACCCAGCCTTAAAATCACAGAAGCTTCTCTTCCCAGGGAACAANGGTGCATGCCAAGATTCATGGCTGCAGCAGGTACAGAGAATAAGTAATGGACAGTCTCAGCCCCAAACTGGTATTTATACTTTTATCCTTACATGCTATTTCAGAGAATGGTTGTTGACATTATCACTTGAGTACTCTTTTCTATCTAAACTTCATCAAGTCAGTGNTTTAAGTTTATCTGCTGGACAACTTTGTTTTCCTAAGTTTAAAAAAAGGGGACTCTGTGGGTNTCTCTCTTCCAAACCACCCTTTGTGACAACTGGGCTCAGTGAGTCTTTCCTGCATTGCCTATGAGCAGCCACTCCCTAAGGATTGGAGCTGCCATGAGGTCAACCCTGCCTGTCATCTCTGAAAAGCAAAATAGGAATTTCCAAAAATATAAAGATGGAAAAAATTTTAGAAAGTCACCAAAATTCTAACATTAAATTAGTTAGAGTAGGTGTGGCTTTGTTGGAGGAAGTATGTCACTATGAAGGTGGGCTTTGAGGTCTCCTATGCTCAGGCTATACACCCAGTGAGACAGACCACTTCCTGTTACCTGCAGATAAAGACGCAGAGCTCTCAACTCTTTCTCCAGTACCATGTCTGCCTGCAGACCCTCCTCATGCCCCACCATGACGATAATGGACTGAACCTCTGAACTGTAAACCAGCCCCAATTACATGTTTTCCTTTATAAGAGTTGCTGTGGTCACAGTGTCTCTTCACAGCAATAGAAACCCTAACTAAGACAATGTGTGAATTAACAAAGACGCAAGCTAGAGCAACATCAATGACAGCTTAAAAACTGCGATAAGAACACAAGCCCTTACCTCTCTTTTCTGCAAAGGCCATGTGTAGCTATTTTCTGACAAACTTTCCGGTTTAATTCAGAACTGAACAAAGGAATTCCAAAACACAGCTCAAGAGGAACCCAATCTGCTTCTGCTGTGGCCCCTAACAAGAACACAGACAGCTTGAAACTATATACTTACATATTCTGTATGAGCAGCAAGGTCTTCCAAACTGAGGCCCTAGAGCCCTCCCACCCTCATGGCACCCACTAGTGAGTCCAACCAGGGATGGATTTAAACAGGGTCATCAATCTCAAAGTGGAAGAGCATGTCTTTTGATTATGTACATATGTCTGGGGAAAAGATACATAGCTTTTCATTAAATGTTCTAGGTAATCATTTGCTCAAAAAGAGTGTTAAGAGGATATTTACAAGATGATAAAATGAATCAAGTATTTATCATACAAATAATGAAACTGAAGTCATTATTCTCAGCTATACTTTATATTATTTCAATTATTCTAAGTGCATGAATATGTTTCTTAGAAGAATCATATTAACAAAAAGATTTTTAACATCTTACCAGAGTTTTGTTTTATTGCCGAATCTGTAGTTGCTTCCTCAATGACCATTTCAAATGACTCTGTACTCCCATTTACATCTGAACTAGAAGCCAAATCAGGCTCACCTGATAATTTAAAGGATATAAAACACTATGAGGATTCTAGTACTTAGCAGAAATCATCAATAAGTCTTAGCACAAAGAGGACTTTAGGAAACAATGACAGAAAAATAAAAAAATCAATTACCAAACAATAAAAAAGTAAAATTAAAAAAAGAAAAAGAAAGATCTGTTAAGGGCAGTCCAAGATAGAACCGCTCTCTACAGTCAGCCACACAATCTAAAGAAAGCTGCGGCCAAATGTTATACCACACAGAAATGTCACTTACTCTTTCTCCCTTCTCATCAAAAGATTTAAAAAAATGGGAAACAGGTTAACAGATGTCTTTGGCTTAAGCAGTAGACATCTGACCAATGTCTAGAGATAAGTTTGTGAATGTGAAAAGGATTGATACCCATCAACATGAAGTATCTTACCATGTGTGTAAAATTTTCAAGGTCAAAATCAACCANGATCTAAAAAATTCAAAGCCATGAAGCAGAACTCAAGTTCAGACTTCCACGTCCATTATTCCTAAAGCCATCCCCTCGTCCNTGGAACTCTGCATTGCAGTCTGAGTAGTCTTCAAAATTCTTTTCTGAATCCCTCTATCTTTCAGCAACATGAGATGCCCCTAGCTACCTTCTGTACGCATCTATTCACCAACAACTCCTTTATTTTGGCTAAAATGAGTCACGCTATTTTCTGCTTTCTAATTCCCTTTCCAAAAAAACCAAAACCAAGACCAAAAACAAAAACAAAANAAAGCAATCATCTTTTGACTAACTTCTCATTTTCAAAGCTCTGTTCAAACTTTGCCTTCTCTAAGATGCATTCCCCATGGCTCCTTTCCTGCCTCCCACGTAGACTCCAAACAGTCCCTGTTCCCTCTCAGCCTTTCAACTATGCAGTGCAGGCAGATTCATTTATCTTCCCTACTGAGNTTTTACTCTTTGGACTTAAAAAATTAAATGCTTCCAGGACTTAAAATAGTTAATTACTGTGTAAATGTCTGGAATAAATGACTTAAAAAACCGAANTGTAGTACACTGAAACTCAGAGGCAGCCAACCCAGTCCACTGGCTGACTGCTAACCACAGTTTCTCGGAATTTCAAACTGAAAGGGTCATGAAATACAGTCAACCAGTGACAATCACGCGACACTTTCAGAGTCGGGGGATCAGAGCTGGCACCAAGGTGCACAAAGCTCTATACACACTCCCATGTCAGAGCAGAAACAATTGCTAAGCAAGAGCTGCTCTGCTATGGACACGCAGTACAACCAGAGACAGAAGAAGGAAGGCAGGCTACACAGGAAATGGTTCCAACATGTGCTTTAAGGTATCAAGATCCAAACTAAACTGAGAACTAAGAAAGAAGAGAGCTGGAGAGATAGGTAAGTGAACCTGGGTACATATTCACCAGAAAAATGCCAGCTATTAGGATCTGACCTAGGTTCGAATCCACGCACCTACATAGACTCACAAGTGCCTCTAACTCCAATTCCACAGGAACCAATATCCTCTTCTGGCTTGCCCAGGCACCCAGCTATAGTGCACATATATACACATACAATATCCTCTTCTGGCTTCCCCAGGCTATAGTGCACATATACACATATACATAGANTAAAAATAATGTGTTTTTAAAAAGAAAGGAGAGGGGAAGGAAATGAATATAAGAGTCATTTCTAAAGTTTAATTCATGGAATCTGCAAAATAGTAAGTCTATTTTGGAAATGTTTTTACAAAATAGCATGGGTTCTGAAGTCATCACTCCTAAAGTTAATTTGATTCAAAGCCTATGAACACAGATGCAATGGTAAAAAGCTGAGCCCACAGCAGTTCCGTATCCCATCCAAGGTCATATTCTTATTTCTTCATGAAAACATTTCCACAGGGGTTTGCTGTAATTTACACATAAAGACTGTGCTAAACTCAAACTCAGCTATTTTAATCAGAGAACCCAAATGGTAACTAACCTCTCTCATCAGAAGCGTCACTGAGCTTTCTACTTGCAAGCTGGCTAGAAGCATTCAACATGGTGACATAGCCACAGAAATGCTGCAAGTCCACTTTGTTCCTCAAAATCTGCAATGCTTTATGAACACCCATATTGGCACGGGTAAACTCTAGGAACAAACAACACATTAATGAGGTTTTATCATACGACACAACACCAAACACTAACGCATATTTTACTACTTTTGAACTACTTTTACACATTAAATAAGACTGATTTCAATAAAGAAATATAAGAAGATAGCTCTTTTTTTTTTTTTAAATAAACAATCCACACAAGCTCCCACTAATCAGTTCTTAAGATTTTGTAAAGTGAAAGATCCTGATGTCAGTGTCTGGCATCTTCAAAACAAACATTTTGTCCTTAGAATTTAGAAAGAATTGAGGACTAGAGGACAACGTCATCTGCACACGCACGCACACGCGCGCACACACACACACACACACACACAACCAAGTGCACATATCACAGACTTTGTCTTGAGTGCTCTGAAAAGGAATACGGGTTATTCTCTCTAAGCATAAATTGTTCCTGGTGGCTTGTCTTCTCTCCCAATCTTCAAATAAACCAACAATAAAAGGAAACGACTAAAAGGCTCCACATACAGAAAGTCTTCCATCTAGAAAAANGCACGCTTACTCCCTTCATCTCTAAGGCACACCAGCACTCTTTCAAAGGTTCTAACTGGCTGTCTAACAGTTCACTGGCAGAAAGGCACATAACTGAAAACTACCTTCTGCCAACTTTTAACCACAAAGTGGTAAAAACACAGAATTAAAAAATTTTAAGAACTCACTTCCTGTCATTTCCCACCAATTATTGATAGGAATAATGATAAAGTCAAATGGATAGAATTCAGAAGGTACCTCCTTGTAGCTCTGCTTCATCAAAGGGAAACGGTATATGGACAACTTCTCCTACCCCATGCAAACCATGTCCCTACAAACAGGAAGAAATGNAAACNGAAAGGTGTATGAGAAACCAACATTCCCAATAACTGAAGACAATAAATAAAACTGTGCTACATCATGGCACATTCTACAATTATATTCCATCAAAATTCCTTTGATAACTGTGTAGGTTTTTTTCCAGCAAGGAATCTTATATGTTTAACTTCTTGGACAATATTTTTCAAACTGAACACATGAAAAGAAAAAGAATTAAGAAGGCTAATAGGCAAACCAGACAGGCCTCAATTGGATCTCTAATCAACAAAAAAGGAAGCACAGGGGACATCTAGCTTGCATCTGCAGATAGGATACAGCTGAAGCTAAACTGGATCATCTTAACTGAAAGACAAGGANTGGCAACTAGGTAGAGAGGACTGAAAGAAGAAAAGTGACTTTCCCCTGTGCATCTCTTAACAGCTTTATCTCTGAACTGTGTGAATATACTATTGACTTAAAACGTTTAAAACTCATTTCCTCTGTTGGGGTACTGTTTGTACCCCCATCTCTAGAACCAGGAATGAGGTATTTCTTTCTGAGTTGTTGGCTAGTGGCATCCCACAGACNCCCAAACATAACAAGCTGAAATGGAACCTATACTTGGCACTGTTAACATAGCCAAGAGGCCAGGAAGGTCATAGACCCCTAGGAGAGAACTATTATTCTGCTAAATGATTGTTAGTATTAAAACAACTCCTAATAACTTAATACAATACCCATAGACAGTCAATGCATCTCTCAACCCTCATCAGAGAAACAATTTCTTGCAGTAGATGGCAATCAACATGGAGTCTCAACTGGCTAATGTGAGAGAGTAAAGACTTTAGACTGCTTAGCCCTAAATGGGACATACATATTACACCCCTCCCTTCAAGGTTCAGGGATCTATGTGAA
Source organism: Neotoma lepida (assembly GCA_001675575.1). Classification (NCBI taxonomy): domain Eukaryota; kingdom Metazoa; phylum Chordata; class Mammalia; order Rodentia; family Cricetidae; genus Neotoma; species Neotoma lepida. Next base: position 63,521 of record LZPO01097562.1, read on the forward strand.
AAAGGGGTTGGATGACTTCAACAAGACCGTGTTTTCCTTACACAGCAGGCTGGATGCACATAGGAAGTCACAGCACTTGTAACAGCATGCAAGAGACCTAATCAAACTCGAGGAAGACAAAAATCCTACCATGAAGGAAGGTAAATGGACACGAAGTCCCACCCCTAGGGGAAGGGCTACTGGCATTTAATAGCTGCTAAGGGAGAGAGAGTAGCTTAATGGTGTGACACTAGTTTACTGACCATACTCCAGAGCAGGCCCCATACCTGGAGCAGTTGGGCAACACAAACTGAACTCTAGGGTTTGAGAAAAAGAGGAGAGGAAAGAGAGAGAATGAATATGAAGTTGGGTGAGAAGGGAGGTGGGGTGGATCTAGGAGGAGGTGCAAGAGGAGATGAATATGCTCAAAAATATTGTATGAGATTCTCAAAGAATAAAAAATAGTATTTATCCTCACATTACAAATTATTCATCTATCACATTCAATTAATTGCCATTTAAATTTGTTTCAAAATTTTGTCTTTAGCTCCCAGAGTTTACAGTGGTATAAGAACAATAAACATGAGTAATTTAATTTTATGTTCACATATATCCAGCATTAGTATAATGGAGAACTGAAGTAAATATTGAGGATATATACATTTTTTTACCCTTAAAAGAGACCTGTTACTTAAACTCAAGAAATAGTGATGTAGTTGGGTGTGGTGTTGTGTTGGTTAATTTTTATTATCAACGACACAACATAAAGTCACCTAGGAAAAGGAAACCTCACGTGAGGGATAGCTTCCACCAGTCTNGGGCATTCTCTTGACTACTCATTGATGTCTATGGGTGGCTGGGCTGTGTAAGCAAGCTTCCTGAGCACAAGACAGTGAGCAAGTCAGTACTCAGTGTTCCTCTATGGTTCCTGCTTTTGTTCTTGCCCCAATTTTCCTCAATGATGGACTGTGACCTAAAGTGGACCCCAAATAAACCCTACCTCCCCCAAGTTGCTTTTGGTCAGTGTGTTTTATCACAGTAACAGAAAAGCAAACTAAAATAGGTGCATACACCTATAATCTCAGCATTTGGAAGGCAGAGAAAAGAGGCTCCCTTCAAGNTCAAGGCCAGCCTGCNCTGTGTGAGGCCACATCCCATGAGAACAAGCACTCACCTCTTTCTACACGCAATGTCAGCCTCCTACTCCTGCTACCACATCTCCCCCTCCGTGATGGACTTCCCTTCACGCTGTCAGCCACAACAAACCTTNTCAGGTTGCTTTTGCCAGGTACTTTGTTGCAGCAAAGAGGAAAGTAACTAATAAACCCATCTTTTCCTATTCATATTTTATGACACCAAAACAACAACAAAATATCTATTATTTGCCCTGACTTAAGATATTACATGTAGAATGGACCTTGGCAATCATCCTCACTTTATAGACATGAGTGGTAACTCACACACAGTAACAAGAGAGGAAGCAATGCCCACAGCTGCCTCACCTCTTCACCACCACACATGACANCTGCACAGCCTNCCCCTGTGTCAGGCACAGTGCCAAAGCACTTTACAACAATTCCCATCTCAGCCAATTTCTTCAACAACCTCAGAAAGCCAGGGGTTTCTATTATCTCCAACTGACAGCTACAGACACTGGAACTCAGAGAGGTCATTTACCTTGTGTNAGATAGCAATCAATAGTGGAACCATGATGTGAATTTGGACAGTCTCACTTAAGTCCATGTTCAGCACATCTCACTGTTTGTCGCCTCCTATCACTTTCCCTACCACACATTTTCCCTGACTCNTTTCATTGTCTCAGAATTCAACTACCACCTATACGTCAGCTGAGGCCGACACTTCAGTCATCTCCCTCCTGCAGCCTCTCATTGGAATTTCAGAGTATTTTCAATTGCCTGATCCCCAACATGTCCAAAATCCAGCATATCATCAGCCATATACATAAAANGCCCAGAATAAGCTACGCAAATGCAGAGACAGTAATGTTATTTAGGTTTAGGAAGGAGCGGGGAGGGGGATTAAAAGGAAAACAGATGAAAAGGATAGGGTTCATTTCTGAGCAGACAAAAATATTCTAAAGTTGAGTTGNTGACAGCCACACAAATCTAAATAAACTAAAACCCACTGAATTGTACAATTTAAACTGCTTAATTATACCACGTGAATTACAGATCAAAAAAGTTATTTAAAAAAAAAAAGATTGTTGCACAGTTAACAATGAGGCTTCAATTAAAGTGTGGTCCAAATTCACCGTCCACTCTGCTCTACTACTCCCACAAAGATGGTCTGGCAGACCTGAGTCCTTATAACTCAACTTTGAAATAAATGTCATCTAACTACAATTCAGTTGCACGTGGATGGTGTGATATAAGTGATAAAAAACCTAAATTTACTTTGCTGAAAACGAGACAAAACATACCTGAATTAGCACTGCAGAATGTGTTAAAGCATCATTCAGCATCGTGAGCACGTTTGACGTAGGAACTACCCCAGGATCATGGCCCCAAGAGGTTATAAGTAACCGATCATAACCCTATTGGAAAGATGAATAACACATGAAATAGTACTTTAAAAGAAGGGAAAAATTAAGAAAGTGACCTAATACTGCCAAGAAATTTCTATTTTCCCTTANAATAGCTCACAGTGCTTGCCCAACACACACGAGGCCCTGGGTTCAATCCTTACCGGAACAGAATGGAATACAAAGGAGAAAACCTCACACATACCTGGAATATATCTGGCAGTTTCCGAAGTCTTGTACCTTTGGACAATAAGAGAGATGGTGGTCCTTGCCCCGTGACATGGTAAATATACAATTTAAACCAGACAGAACTCACTTCTGGGATAGCTGGTCCAATATGCTATAACCATAAAATAGGTAAGATAAAGCTATAATACTTATCTAAAGAGTCAAATTTCACAAATGACCAAGTATAATCTTCTAAGTAGCAAATGNTTCATCCATATTTTAATTGCTATTATCCTTATGAAGATTAATGCTAATTAATCAAGGAAAACAGTTTTGTCTTCATACTGGGACTAAGAGGACACACCATATGTCACTGTACTGGTAAGAGACTGAACTTTGGAGTGGACTGCCTGGGTCTGAGTCTAGGCTCTCCATCCCTCCAGCCACATCACCTTAACAAAGTTCCTTAAACTCTGTGCCTCATTTGCTTCATTTACAAAAGCACAAGAAAGTAGCTACCGCATGAAGATGTTGTACGGTTGCTTAAAATAGTGCCTGGCAAATGAGCTCCACATTACAGTAGTAGTCATTATTATCATCAATCACATGTTTTTTTCAAAAGAAGGATGATGTCCCCTCCATCCATTTTCCCATTGTGCAGACAGTTCATCAATTTCTACTCTGAGAATACACTGAGTTAAATAGGAGGGGGTGTAAAGAATTATACAAAAGGTTAGTTAAAAGCAAATCTAGGACCATTGCTATTAACACAAGACCAAAATTTTGTCATGGGGCTGAGTGATCTGAGTCAACTAGAGCACACGGGTAGCAAAAACAAATTTGATACCAAAATCCCTTCCTTTCTTCTCTAACACTGAGCGATGCATATTCAAGAATCAAGGCACAGTAGTATAACCTCCACTCTCTGAAAATGTTAAGTACATCTTCCTTGCTGAGTATGTAAAGACATGTATCTCATTTATTCTTCAAAAGCAAAGACGAGTAGTCATTCTGATAAGGTCTATGGTTGACTACAAAGCTCTAGCTTGCAAAGTCCATCTTTTCTTCTCAGCTAACTTAGCATCACAACTCTACTTTCCTGAAATAGCTGATATTTTCCTAATTAAATTCATCCAAGCTTTCTTTCTGGAGCATTCAAAATGTTCTCTTAAAATACTTCACATGAATACATTTTTAATCTAATGTGTCACAAGTCACTTAATGATGCACAAGCTAAATATACCAATTATACTTCACAACTTGAATGTGACAGCATCTTACAATAGAAAATTGACCTGTTTCCCTAATGAAATAATCACATTCCCATCTGTATCCCTCCAAGTGAGTCATTACCTGAGGGGTACAGCTGCTGACTGGCCGGATTTCATTGGTAAGAGGTGCCATGGAAACGAGAAGCGTGTAATTTTTGTTTAGAACTCTGCTGCAAGTTGCTGGGTCCAAACCAAGAAGGCTTTCGCAACGCAAAAGATCCANGGGAAAACCTAAGTTACAATTAAGCACACAAGGAATAAAGGCTTGACCATGTGAAACAAAAATGTTGAAGATAAACTGTTGATCTTAAGGTAGCCCTTAAGACTTATTTTTTTTCCTTTTATTGAAAANANATTTTTTTCTCGCACATTACAGTTTCTACTNCTTCTACTNCTCCCAGTTTCTCTCAAACTCCCCTCCCATTCAGATCCACTCCATTTCTGTCTCTCATTAGAAAAGAATGGGCTTCTAAGAGATAATAAAAAAATATAAAAATAAAATATATTAAGATAAAACAGAAACTATCACATTGAAGTTGAACAAGACAAAAAGAACAAAAAGAGCCCAAGAGAAGGCATAAGAATCAGAGACCCACTCATTTGCACACCCATAAGAACACTAAACTGGAAGCCACAATATATATATACAGAAGACCTGGTGCACACTTATGCAGGCCCTGAGCATGCAGTATCAAGACTATTTTTTTAAAGGCACGGTAACTACCACAAAGTACCAAATTTCTAACAAGACCACCAAGACATTTTTAAGATATAAAGCTAACATTTTGGGTCTAGAAAGACAGCTGTCTTCTAGTGGGGCTTCTTCAGACTCTCTTTAAGGAACCGTGCTGTTCATTCCCTTGCCATCCCAAGCACTCCGCAGTATATTCTGAGAGCCAANGTGTCAAGGAAAGCTGTGTCCTTCTCTCTCCCAGACTGCAATCTCTAGAGCAGTGGTTCTCAATCTGTGGGTCTCAACCCCTTTTGGGGTTGAATGACTCTTTCACAAGGTTGCCTAAGACCATCAGAAAACACAGATATTTACACTGCCATTCATTAACAGCAGCAAAACTACAGTTATGAAGTAGCAATGAAAATGATTTTATGGTTGGGGGTCACCACAACAAGAGAAACTATATTAAAGGGTTGCAGCATTAGGAAGGTTGAGAACCACTGCACTAGAGAAAATTACAGCCCAGATTTGATTCTAGCATAGAGTTAAATAAGCATTCCTGTTAGAAATTTGTGCCCTAAATTGCTGGTCCATAAAACAAGGACTCAATATGCATCTTAAACAGCCATTGCCCTTAGTGCTCTGGAAAATAGAACATCCTATTGCTCTCTAGGGCTGGAGAGATAGTTATACAGATAATGAACAGTACCATAGGAAGATAAGGCCTACGAGGCCCAGAGATGAGCCAACCTAGAGTCTGCCTGAGGGCCTAGCAACAGGCGCTATCAGAGGTCCTGATCATATCTAGCCAATGAGGGGAGACCACACAATGTCACCAGATCAGGACATGGCCTGGGTGCTGGGAGGAGGGTATATAAGGATCTCCCTATTGCTGAATAAATGAGTCTGCTGTTTGCCTTTTACCTGACTCCCGAGGTCTGTGCTGTTGACTCCATGCCTTCTCACCCCTTCCTCTGAGGGAGCTGTTAGGACCCAGCAACACAGTACCTGTTGCATAAGCCTGACCACCTGAGTCTGAGCCCCAGCCCACAAAAGGAGGACAGAACTGACTCCTGAAAATCTGTCCTCTGGCCTCCATGTGTA
>LZPO01097564.1:0-23862 GCA_001675575.1 Neotoma lepida
CCCCCTCAACCCACCCCCCATTCCCACCTCCTCCAAGGCAAGGTCTCCCATAGAAAGTCCCCGGAGCCTGGCACACTCATTTGAGGAGGTCCAAGTGAGGTAACCCAGACCCAAAAGGACAAATATGGTATGTACTCACTCATAAGTGGATACTAGATGTAAAGCAAAGATGTCCCACAGCTCCAGGGAAGACCCTAGGAGGAATGCATGGATTGTCCAGTGAGGGAGAAATGGATGAGATCTACATAGGCAGACTGGGAGTGAGGGGGAGGAAATGGAGGGCGAGGGATATAGGATGAGAGTATAGGGGAGCAGGAGGAGATTCAAGCTGGAACAGGCACAGAGTGGGAGAGCAAGGAAGGAGATAACATGATAAATGAAGAAATCATTGGAATAGGGAGAAACAGTGCTAGGGAAGTTCTCAGGAATCCACAAGGATGACCCCACCTTAGACTACTGGAAATAATTGAGAGGGTGCTTGAACTGGCCTACTCTAGTGATCACATGGATGATCACTGATCATAGAGCCCTCATCCAGGGACTGATGGAGGCAGATGCGGAGATCCACAACCAGGCACTAGGCCAAGCTCCAGGAGTCCAATCGATAGGAGAGAGAGGGACTTCTATGAGCAAGGAACAAAGAGATCATGATGAGAAGGTGTACAAAGATGGCTAGCCAAACTAGTAGAGGCTCATGAACTGTAGACCAATAGCTGAGGATCCCCCATAAGCCCTCATCTAGAGACAGATGGAAACAGATGCAGAGATCCACAACTGAGTGCCAGGTAGAGAGCTCCAGGAGTCCAACTGATGTGAGAGAGGCGAGATTCTATGAACAAGGACATCGAGATCATGAAAGGAAATTATACAGAGCCGGCCAGCCAGGCTGGTGGAAATGCATAAACTGTGGACCAATAACTGTGGAACCCCCATGGTGCTGGACTGGGCCCTGTGGAAGCTTGGGACAGTTGTTTAGCTTGAACTGTTTTGGGGGTCCCCAGGCAGTGGGATCAGGATCCATCACTGGTGCAGGGGCTGGCTTTTTGAAGCCCAGTGCCTATGGTGGGACACCTGGAGCAGTCTTATTGTTATTTCCAATTGACTTATAATGTAGTAGGTTTTCTATGGCTTTTTCATGCACTCCCTGCTTTGTGTAATCATACTCAAATATTCTGTTTCTTCTTATCCCCTCACATCCTTTCCCGCTTAAATGTTTCTACCCCAGTATTTTCTCTCTCTACTTTTCTTTTATCAATATTCTATTGTCTCCCCCCAACTTAGTGCATCTCCACAATTAGCTCCTTTATGGTTTCTTAACATCCATAGGTTCTTTAAGTTCAGCACACAAAATAAATTATGTGAAGAGAATATGTGAAGAGAAGTGGGACCATACTTATTTTTTTTCTAATTATCTTTTCTTCTTTGATAGATTTAACATAATGAAATGAATAAATCTTTGTATAAAGACAATGTCAAAGTTATTTACTTATATACCTTATCTTCTTTTTTATCAAAAAAATTGGCACAAATGCACTGCAAAGCCCAAAGAGACCATTCCCAGGAACCTCCCCTAATTTCTATATGAGGCCTGCTCAACTCCAAAAGGAAGTTAATATTTGTTAAAGAATAGGATAATTTTAATAAAATCATTATAAATGCTTGGGTTTTAATGAGGCAGGAAATTAGTCATCCACTAAACTAATGTTTGAATAAAATAATTCTTTTTGGAATTCACTTTGTTATGTTATAAAATATATAACACAATTTACTATTTTTAGAAACTGGTGATAATTAATTACCCATCACTTACTCCCTTTGTGGTGTACTATGCTGCTAAAGCCCAAAACAACAAGGTCACCAAATATGACACCAAATATGTGTTCCAAAATAAACTTTTCCCCACTCTAATTTGAATTGTCTAAGGTATTTGCATAGGAACAGTACTCTAACACGTACTCTCCCAAAAGTTAAGTATAAATCTAGTTTAATATTTCTGCTTTGCTATATTTGACAATTGAGTTTCCTTTCCTCTTGGTGTCTGAGTGAAGGCAGGCTACACACAACTAGTTATGTCTAGAAATATATACAATAAGCCTGTGACCAGTCATTCCATTAGTATGTTTAGGTGTGTCTTTCCATAGGAATTTCAAAATCCCTCCCCAGCCATTCATTTAAAATCTTCTTTATCACAATACAAATGCATACATTTCTCAGCAAATTCATGGCAATAGCTAGGAATATTTCCCTGGATGTATACTTAAGACATCAGTAAGAATTTTCTCTTATTATTAATTAGCATTTCCCTCTTTGTATTGTTATTAATTAGCATATTTATCTTTATTATTATTAATTAGCATATTTTTAAACATTGGTCCTATTTGATGCTTGTCATGGGCTTGCAAACAATAACAAATGAAGAAAAGTTAACTTCACTTCACTTACAGAATTGTCTGGTATCTTATTAACTTAACTTCTGATAAAGCCTTGTTGGGTAGAACATCAGCCATTTCCAATTCAGTGAGAAATAAAAAAGTTTTAGGAAAAGTGTCAGCTGAATACCAACCAGCTAGGCATCTTGTGATCTGACTGTTTTTCTATTGTAAATTAAAAATTGCTTTCTATAGTCATTTTGCATAAAAACAGATAAAAGCAAGTGGGATAATTGGAGATATTCCAATATGTACCTAAAATTGTGTTATTCTGTTGCTGTTTCTACAAATGTAAATTCTACAAATTCTACAAATTAAAAAAAATCATGATACGCTGTAAAAGGGGAAGGGTAGGAAGTGGGGAATGGAGACTCAAATCATTCATTAAAAAATCATTACTTCTGTTTTAACCACTATTAGTTTCCAAATAAAATGTTTGATTTAGATAACAAGAATCTCCAAAGCAAATTTCAATGTGATTATGCCTAATTTTTATTCTAATGCCTTACAAAGCATGTATAATAAGAGAGGGACTCTTGTCTGTGGAATCACAATCTAAATCATCTACATTATTTAGGTTTTCCCTCAGGGTCAGCTTTGCCTAAATGTAAGCACCACCGTCCCACAAAAAAAAAAAAAAAAAAAAAAAAAAACCAACAATGAAGCAAGGTTGGTTTTGTTTGAAATTCCAGTAGAGTAGCTTCCTCTCCCTTGCTTTTTCAGTGAAATTATATCATATAGAGGATACACAGACATTAATACAAAAAACAACCTAAAAATGGCTTATGAAAATAAAGCTGGAATTATTAATACAGAGATTGTGGCACCACCAGTTCATTTTATTTTAAGCATGACATCCATATTTTCAAAATCCCGTCTCCACATAGAACCTGGTAATACAATAGAAGCAAGACATCCAAACCCAGACATGTCTTTCTACCTGCCTGTTTAATAGCTGCAGGTATCAGTCTGATATTACTAGCCAAGAAGACAAAGCCAATACTGGACAGGGGGCCAGCCTAGCCTGAAGACCACTGTCTCACATGCTCACATGCATACAAATTGTCTCTTTAAGAGAGCCCGCACATCAAGCTTTCTTTAGAGGATTTAACATGAAAAGTTGTGTCACACTGATCTATCCCTGAGTTCACACTCTTCAAACAGGTTGAATGAAGTAAAATAAACCCACCATCTGTTCCTGACACTTGCTTAATTTTGGAAAGAATCTAAAATTTGACTGACTCTGTAAAAGGAGCTGAGAAAACATAAACAAAGCCTCTTAATTTAAAATTGACTAAAGGCGTGTTTTTCCTGGTTCCAGACAATCTGCTGTCTTCCAGCTGTGCTTGCTCAATTCAGCATCACTCTAAGCACCCTGGTGTCACATCAGAGAATAAGCAGAGTTGTGTGGAGATGAGTCTGTGCCAATCTGGCCTCTCTCACGGCATACAAATGAGTGCCCTTACAATGGCATTAATAATGCAGAGCACACAAGGTAGACGGCTTGGCACAGCCCTGAATGCACATCAACAGAGGCAGCCAGGACTTGCCAGCACAACTGTGTCTGCACAACCTGACTGTCTGAAAGTGCCTGCTCTCCTAATCACCAGTCTCCTTTCCCGTCACCCTCAAGGGCTTCATGAATAAAGATGAAGGACAAACACTTTCTGTTCCCCTTTAGTACCTCAGCAGGTGCACACTTAATAAACTTTCTTATCTCTTTGGGTACAAATGACCTCAGAGATTCTCCAAACCAAAAACTGTCATTATTTTTCTCTTTACATTCACAAAAAAAGTATGCCCAAATTACTGAGGAAGAGGAGAAAATTCTTGGATGACAATGTTAGAGGAAACAAACTAATCTCAAAGATGTGCAGAATGTCAACACAAAATACTGGGCAGTGACAAATGTACCTTACTCCTTAGTAAGCCATCTTCAGTACTCAATGAATGAAAAATCACCAAATTCCTTTCTTATTCATGTGTTAACATGTGATAAATTGTTCCTAGTATTCCAGCAAAGACCGACAAACATCTTTGGAAAGGAAATTTAGATTATATTAATTCAAGTGCCATCTAAAGGAATAATCAGTACCAAATCTTGGCAGAAAAAGAAACTCATGCAAATTTTATATGTTCCCATGACTAGAGGCATAGGGAAAAGATGGCACTGTGGAGTATTTGCACATTGTTATTTATAGTCAGATCATAATCTTTAATAAATCCAAAATAATATTACAGCAGAAAGACATGAATGTACACTTGAGCCAGCCAGGAGCTAGACATAATTTTTAAGTTGTAACTGCCTAGAAGTAGGTTTGTTCTTGGGTTCCCTAGCTCCTTTCATTCCACAGAGTAAAACACACAAGCTGTACCTGCTAAAATTTTAAGATTAATAGATAATTTAAAACCAGTGAAAAACTCAATGTCTGGTCTCTGTTGCTTCCTGAGATTTCTGGCCCCTTTCTGTAAAGCAGTTGAGTTGGTTTCCATCCTATAAAATACACATATGTGCATGCATAATGGTATGCATGCGCACATACTCACATACATAATGCATATATATATATATATATATATATATATGAGAACATATCATGCAATGCTAACAGAAAAAACAAATCAAGAGAGACAGAGTGAAAATGTGTTGTGTGCAGTTCATAAGAGCATGTCATGCTGCTTCCAAGTCTCCTGTGCACCAAAAGAGAAAATTGATTCTACAATACACCCAAGTATTACCAGAGAGGATAAAACATGTCAATTCCTCAGAAGACAAACTTCTAAGTTTCCATCAATAGTAAACAGAATTTGCTTGTGTGATTTTTGCTCAGGGGTGCACTGTCCTGCTATTACACAGCATGCTAAGACTGCTCCTTCCTTGGGCTTTCATAGATGTTGCTGTTGCTTTGTAGAATGTCCATTCTCATGTCAATCCCAGATTTCTATCCTTTGCTGATTATAGCTTCATAATATCTCAAATGTCATTTTGAGATCTGCTTCCAGGTAGGTTTCCCCAGCAACTCCACTTAAAATTGAAAATCTATAATCTCATGCCAGCATCCATGAAATTTTTCCTTGACTTATTTTTCTNCATAGCACATACCATCTTTTAATATGCCATATTGATTTTGTTGATTGAATCCATAACTAGGAGCAGATAGAGTATAATAAGTTTTGTGAGATCAAATTTTTTCTGGGCTGTTCATTATGGTTTCTTGGAATTTAACAGTACCTAGCACATCTTGAATGGATGGTAAATCCATGTTTTCAATATTATTGTTGCAATAGTTTCCCATGGTGAAATAATTTCATAAATCAATTGGTTCAATTATATATAAATCTAGTGCTATGTCTCCATTTGAGGTCTACAGTGACTCTTAACCATATATAGTCACACATTCTTTTGATGCTCAAGAAAAATAAGCCCTTAAACACAGTTACCGTGATTTGAATGTTTGTATCCCCTCTATACCATGTTATATGTTAATCTCCAGTGGAACAGTAGAAAGTAGTGGAGCCTTTCATTCCACCAATCAGATTTCAAGCACTCAAGTACATGCATGCTTATCCTTAGAATGTTTATAGGATAGTTTAGATGGCAGTGGATATCAGTCTCTTTCTGGAGTCCAACTGTGAGTTGATTGAGGATTCCTAGACCCTGATGAAAATAATTGATTAAATGGAAAGAAAATACTGACTGGAAATAATGTAATTTACTATTCCACAAAAGAAGTTCATTCATTCCTTCATTGAGAGTCCTTCACACAGGAGGAGGTATAATCCTACTGTTTCAAGCAAGAAGGTAATCATTATGACTTTACTTTCTCAGGCTCCCAGAGAATAATTCAAGAAGCTTAGAAGACAAAGGGGGCTTTTTAATTAAAAACTAGATGTTTTTCCAACTAAATATAATTTTCTGACCATTTTGTAAAAATGGTGCACCTTTAAGTAGNACACATTCATTATATTGCTCTTACTGTCTCTTTGGGATGACAAAGAAACCCACCCATTCTTTATCCAACTATCCTACATAACAGGAAGTAGAACTCTCCAGTGTCTTAAACTGGCCTTTTCAGAAACTTACATAGACATATTCTTGGTCACTATCTGAGTACCTGTTTGTTAAGTCTTCTAAGCTAAAATATTACTTTCTCTATGATAAACCACAAAACTCCACAAAATAAGATAACCAGAAAAAATATAGAGTATTTATAAAACTAAATTTTAGATATATAAAAATTATGTAGTTTTCTTGTGCAGTCCTTCAGAAATACCTACATTAGAAAATGTTTTATTATCTGAAATTCAATTTTTTTTGCCAAATCTGACAATTTTACTCCAGTGACAAGTTTGTTTTCCCTTGTTAAGGTATTAAAATCCACAGGTGTATAAGCCAAACCATTGGAGCCAGAAAACAAAACATCCATGTGTGGAAAATTATCTCTCCTTTAACCAACTGCAAACATTGAAAAAATTGACAAAACAAACATTTGAGTACTTGGAAAACTAATGAAAAGTATATGGCTATAGGAGAAGTATTTATACTTTGAAATTGCTGACCTTTAAATATGAACATTGGAAAACTGATTCTAGAACTCTATGTTACAAATAAAAGTTTAGAACATTAAAAATAAATGAGCAAAACCCATCAATGGCTTCACACTTTGGGGGCCGTGCAGCTCTACCCCANGCAATCTATGAAACAGATAACAGCAAACTTGGGGAATGTGAGAGGGCAAGAAAATCAGAATTCTAAATTGTTGCTATATATTATTTACACTATCTAGTTTTCAACAACAATAACAAAAACATCACAGATGCACGCACACACACACACACACACACACACACAACTTAGTCCACATTCAGGAAAATATCAAGAGATATTCTCTCTGAATTCCTCCATGTATTACACAGCAGACCAAGCAAAAATTACAAATATTTTCAAAGAACAAAAGAAACATGTTTAAAGACTTAAACTATAACAACAATAACAAAGAAATATATTTTAAACAAGAAGATAGAAATCAAAAGAAATAATAGAAATTCTAGAGACAAAAAGTAATTAAAACAAAAAGAAAGAAAGGAAGGGAAAGAAGAAGGGAGGGAAGAAGAAAGGAAGAAAGGAAGGAAAGATGGAAGGAAGGAAAGATGGAAGGAAGGAAGGAAGGAAGGAAGGAAGGAAGGAAGGAAGGAAAAAAGAAATTGCTAAGGGGTCAGGAATAGATTTATGACTCCAAAATAAACCAACAGAAATTGTCTATTGAAGAACGAAGAGAGAAGAAAAAAGGTCAAATAAAAATGTGCAAACTTTCTGACACCTTAAAGAAAGCATCAACTTACCACCAGCTACAAAGAGAAAGAGAGAGAGAGAGAGAGAGAGAGAGAGAGAGAGAGAGAGAGAGAGGAATGGCAGAAGGGAGAAAAAGAGGGAAAAAGGAACAAAGAATGAAAGAGATTTCAAAAAATAATTGTGAGAAATGTTCCAAGTGCTGCTTTTTAATTAGTATTGAATCTGAACCTTTCTCATGTAGAATAAATTAAAAGTGCATCTGCACCTACATAAATCATACTCAAATTATCGAAGCCAAAGATACTATGCAAATGACAGACCCCCCAAATAGTGGAATTACATTGTTTATTATCCAATGCTAGCAACCAAAAACATTATGTCCAGCAAAATTATCTTTCAAAATTTGGTGCAAAATATGCTTTTAAATAATTTGTTTTTAATTATGTGTGTGTGTGTTGTGCATATATCTGTGTGGGAGAATGTGCATGTGAGTGTCAGAAGATATCAGATGACCTGGAGCTGGAGCAACAGGCCATTGTGAACCACCCATAGGGTTTCTGGGGAATGATCTCAGTTCTTCTGAATGAGTTCCTGACCACTGTGCTATCTTTCTAGCCACAAATAAAGAAAATTCTTAGGAAACAAAAACTGATATAATTTTTTGCCTATCCAAAGACCTGCCTTAGCAGAAATTCTGAAGATCTCCATTCTGAAAGAAAATGACACCAAATAATAACTTAATTCTATCAGATCAGAAGAAAGGTATTAGATACAGTAAAGTGTATAGGTGGATATAAGACACACACACACACACTCTAAAAGTCAAGGGTTCTATTAATATAATATATACATATATGTATACATACACATGTATAATGTCTGTACATATAAGTATACATATGGGCTGTACTTGATAGACAATATTTACCTTGCATGTGTTAATAGGAAAACAGACTAAATGCTTATTGAAGAATTCTATACTAACACTTGTTTTTTCTATATTCCGTGGCTGTAGGATTAGCAAGATGACTCACTGACCTACTTTCTCTCAGGGGACACATTTACCAACATTCTTAGACTTGTCCCAATTTGGCACAATCAATGTGCCTTCTTTGTAAACAAGAAATCAAGTCTTGTGTTCTCAGGATGGGAAATGGAATAAGTTTATTCTATAGGCTCATGTATACACCACACATATATACATACCAGTAATCATGGCCATCTATTTGACATTGATCAGACAAAGATGAAGCTATAGTCTTTAATCTTTAGAAAGGGCAAAGGTTATTGGTGTCTACAGGGATTTAGAACCATCTTTTCTTATTCCAAGTCTTGTTTTCCAATACTTAGAGAACACTCTAGGCTTGAAATATGGCTACAGATGCCATCAGCACATGTATAGTTATGGTTATTAGAAAGTTCACACNAAATGTGGGAGGGCAGAAAGAATGACAACNGAGGTTATGACCCTTAACAGATAATTCTAACATTTAAGGAGTGTAAAGAGGCTGGGGAAATAGCTTAATAGACTGCTGTTGCAGAGGACCTGCATCCTATTCCCAATACTCCCATGATGTCTCACAACAGGCTGCTTCTACAGTTTCAGGGAATTTGTCATCCTCTTCTGGACCCTGCAGGCACTACAAGCATGTGGTGTAGAAACATTAAGTGCGGGTGAAACACCCATACATATAAAATAAAAGAAACAAATAAAGACAGAGTGTGTAGAACTAGATATGGCAGAAAATGAAGGGGGAAAAGAGAAAAGAGGAAAGGGGCAATCTGAGAAGTGAATGGACTCCATGAATTAAGAGACTGATGTTCCAAAGGCTACAGATTCTTCCCAGAAATATTGATTCTGTGATAAAATAAGCCCAATAAAACAGGAAAGAATGATAGATGCTGGCCCACCAAGCAAGACATGCTGAGAGGAGACACAAGCACAGTGCCTTTGTTCCTGGAACTAGTTCCAGGAGCGAAATGTCATTGTTCCCTTCTCCACAGCACAAATAGTCTCTAAGCAGATGGTTTCCATAGGTCTCCCCTCAGAGGCCTGAGACAAAGTACTGCTGCCTTCAAAATGAACAGCTTGCAGTGCAGTTCTGAGATGGAGTGACAGAGTGGCCAGCAGAGCTAAATTAGCTCACCAGTACAAAGAGCTATTTGTCATACATATGCAATGTTTGATATACTCACTGACCACACACACCTACTGAGACATGCCAAAGCCAGACAGAAGGTGGCTTTCCCCTGTTTGACATTCAGATACCTCTACTTCTGCAATTTTATCACCAAGCAGAATGATAGTGCAGTCTTAGCTGTGACCATCGAGATGGGAGGAAATGGAACACATCAATTTATCCAAACTCCTACTCGGTAGGAAAAAAGTCTCAAGAGAAATTAAATTCTTCACCAAATTAAATGATAACTATAATCTTCTATAATTGAACAAGTAAAATAAAATTAGGAATTCTAAACAAGATCTATTTCTAAACAGAATAATTGATTTAAGAACAAATGACAGTATATACATATATATACATATATATATATATACATATATATATATATCTGAATATATATATTTTTTCTGAGGTACATAAATAGTTCCTTGAGCAGGAAAAATAGAAGTGCTGTTCTTAGACTGAGTAGAGGAGAGCACTAACAATCCTAGAACTCAGAAAGCTGAAGCAGGACAGTGAATTCAAGGCCAGTCAGGACTACATAGCAAAATCCTGTCTTAAAAACAAAAATCATCTCTTTAAAGAGTTGAGTTTTATCAAAGGCAAGTGAAACTACTAAAGATTTTGTGTCAAGACTACCATACTGAATGGTGGCCATCAACATCTGAACATCTGGAGACAGTAGATAGGTAGAAGAGACTGAGTTTACATTATGGTTAAATAGGAGAATTAAGTTGTAGTATGCTATTGCAATGGATGATAACCATAACATAATAAATACTTCAGAAGGCTACAAAAAAGATCTTCAAATTCCATGATAGAGGAGTTTCTTAGGTCTTTCCCTATTGCTGTGATAAAATATTCTGACAAAAGCCACTAAAGAAAAAAATGTTTCTACTGGCTTCAAGGATCTTCATGGCAAGGAAATCAAAACTGCAGGATCCTGAAGCAGCTTGTCATATCCCATCCACAATTAGGAATCAGAGAGGGATGTATGCATGCCCATGCTTGTGTCCCTTTTGCCATTTACACAGTCCAGGACCCCATCTAGGGAATGATGCTACTCACAATAAGCAGTTCTTCCCACCTTCTAATGTAATCAAGATAATCCCCTTCAGTCATGCCCAGTGACTCATCCCCCAGGTGATTGTAGATTCTGTCAAGTTGACAGTTAACATTAGTCATCAAAAGGTGATAAATATTTTAGGAGATCTGCTATGTCTACCCTGATTTAAACATACAAATATTGCATCCTTGTGCTGAAACATTACATAGTACCGAGTGGTTAAGTAAATATATCATAAAATGCACATGATTTTTAATTTTTGAATATGAAGATATAAATTTTATAATTGCAGTCTCATTCTTCTAGAGATAAAATGGAAGGTTCTTTCACAAATCAAATGATTCTTCGATTATCAAATGGAATGGGGCTGACTTGGGTACAAACGCAAACTTCTCTATCTCACATCTGACTGAAGTTTTGATTGTAAAAGAGTCAGAACATGAAAAAAGGCTCTAGAAAGGCTTCAAAGACAAGTACTGAAAGTTCATGCACATGACCAATGAGAAAAGAGCCTAGCAAATTCACCATGGAAGATTTTCTCCCTCATTTTGTATTAATTAAAGTAGTTCTTTGACAGTTTTATATTTATAATGCATTCTATTTAACCTCACACATACTCCTGTTCTTTCTTATCTCCTGCCTATCCCTGTCAAGCCCTTTCCCTCCTCCAAATCCTTTTCCCATATTCATGGCTTTTTGTTTTATTTTTTGATCCACATAGGTTAATTAAAAGTTCTTTGTGTGACCATGAGTTTCAAACTACCCATTAGAGTCTTGTGGCTCACAAGTAGGTACACAACTGAGGTTGATGACCCCCTCTCTCCCAGGATCTTTTAGTAGCCCACAGTTCATCAGGGAGGGAGAGACCCTGAAGACTGTCTTCCATCCATGACTAATTGTTGACAGAGCCAGTCTCATGCAGGTAATGGCAGTTGATTTGTGTTCATGGTAGCAATGACTGTGTGGAATTTTCCAACCCTTCTCATATCTCTTACATTCTTTTGAAAGGTCAAATCTTGAGAAAAGAAACATGACCTGTGTCTGACAGAAGTCTCAAGAGAATTAAAAGCTTCCCAAGTTTGTAGCCACCTCAGTAAGGGTTTCAGTGGCCAATTTCTGAAGCCATTTGGAGGTAGGATGAATTAAGTGGGTTATAAGGTAAGTGTCCTCATTCCCAGAGGAAGTAGGGTGAGTCCTCCTTCCTCATTGTAATAGATTATACTTTTAGAACCTAGGCAAGGAGTTTGTAATTAGAGAAGAAGGCAAGCTAAATAACACCTCAGCTGTCAGTGGCCAAACAACTATTCATTGGTGATTATTAAAATAAGAGTCAATAATTTACAGAATCAAAACTTAAGTTGTTTCCTATTCAAAACTATAATTTGATTGCCTGAGTCATTTGCTATGTTTGACAACTACTGCCTTGCAGAAAAGTTCCAAATCTAATCAATAATGAGAATTACAAGAATAAGAGTGTGGAGGAAAGACTCATGATCCACTGAAGCACCATTCCCAAGGTAGGATGTGAGATAGAGTGTATGTGGTCCCAAAAGATTTGCACCACTGTTCTAACTGAGCATCATTCCTCACAATCTCAAACTATCTGCAAATATTTCAATAAGTTCCTAGATTAACAGTGTGTCAGGAATGAGCTCACTTATATTAACACAGAAAACAAGCCATGGGTACATGTAGTGACATAGATGGGGTTCTAAAGCATCAGANTGAGTATATGTGAGATTCGAATCAGTATAAACTGAAAGGTTATATTCTTGCAAAGTTCAACTACAAGAAAAATTAATAAATGTTGACAAAAATAGCAGAGGGCTAGCTTTTAATTATGGTGCAATTTAATCATAAAGCAACAACATGTCAGAACTTTCTGAGGTGATAAATATAAAAGTTGTACACATAGAAATATTCAGTATCCCATGCCAGATGTGGTGACACATGCTGTTATGCTAGCACTAGGGAGGTGGAGGCAGAAGGATCATCAGTCAGAGGCCAGACTAGAATACATACTGAATTCCCTGCCAGCCTGGAATATATAGCAAATTTATAGTAATATGTTGCCTCAAAAAGAATTAAACAAAAAATACTTTATACACATGTAGGAAATTGCAAAGAACAAATTTAATAAAAAATTATCATTTTTAAAAATGGATCAACCAAGTTCCTTCAATTTAGTGCCTTTTTTTGTGTATGAAACTTTTGTAGGGCCAGCGGAGATTGTCCAGTAAGTATAGGCACTTGTTACCAAGTTTGACAACCTCAATTAGATCCCCAGATCCCACATGATAGAAAGGGAGACCAAATCCCACAAGTTGTCCTCTGATCTCCTCCACACATGCACCATGACATGTGCAACTATACACCCCCAACTTCATACACACAAATAAATTATTTTAAAAAATAACAAAATCTTTCGAAAATGTACATCTAAAAAGAAACATGGTCTAATAAGCTAAGAACTGTCTCTTCTTTAAAGACTTGGCAAATCCTCTCTACTTCATTAAAGAGCAAGCTTTTTCAAAACAGTGTTTAACTGGACATCCTTCATAGTAGATTTCCTTGTAGGTGGTCATTAGCATAACGCTTCTTACCATGGTTTTTCTTTCATAGAGTTTCATGTAAGTAGACTAGCAATGAATTTAATGTTTTAGATTTTTTTTTCAATTATGTCTTTTCTTAAAATCCACCCATGCTGTTATGTCTATTCATATTATGGTCTTTTTTATTGTTGAATGATGTTACAAAATATAGGTATGAATAACACAAGCTTTCCGTGCCCCTAATTATAATTCAATGCTGAGCTGCTCTTGGATAACCTTCACCTTGATCAAATTAGCTATGCATTTTTAAATCAGTTGAATTCACTAAATTGTACTATTTTAGGTGTTTTTATTATGTTAACATTCTTAGCAGGTATTTCATTATTTTTCCCCAGGTTTTGTAATTAAAAAAAAAGTGTCAGTGTGTCACTCAATACAGGCTTGTTACACTTAAGTCAATCATAACATCTCTTTTAACTCATGTGGATTATTATATAGCTGTGAGAGTTTCTATTACCTTAAATTTTAGGAACTATTTAAAATGTGGATTTTCACATTATAATTCCCTTCAGCTCCTTAAATGACTGCTAAAGTTTTAACTTTTAGTGTTTGTAATTCTAAATGACTTGAAACTCTCAAAGCAATCATTACAATGATTCTATTTTATAGATATTAAGACTATGGTGGAATTCACAGTGGCTCCTGATTCTTCCATTGACTGTCCCTCTGTGTATACTGGTTATAGTCATCTCCTGAGTCTTCCCTTTCTCCATAGCCAAGACTACAGGAAGAATTCATCTGAATATGCCCTGTGCATTAAACCTTCTCAGGCCCTTTCTCTTCCTGTACTGATCAATCTTACTGATGATACATAATTTTTAATTTTGGAGCTTAGGAGAAAATAAGGTAGCAATTACAAAGTTTCCTGTAAATATTTTGCTCTTGCATCTTGTTAACTTCTGAGCAGGTCAGTGAACATAAGTTTTTTTTTTCCATTTATAAGGGGTCAGTTCTACACATGTGGTGATTTCACTTGTGCCTGGTTTTCAAAACACATCTGCTGTTCCAAATGAAACTCAGAAACACTAGCAAATGCTTTCATGAAATAAAGAGGGAAAATAACCTACCACTACTTCCAGAGCTAAGTAGAAGCTCCAAATATATTACCTTATTTCAGAGACAAGTGTAGCTAGATCAGAAATAAAGAATCAAAAGAGAAATACTCTGATTTGTTATGACCCATCTCTGTGNAGCAGAGTATATTAGTTAACTTCAAGTCTCAATATTCTGAGATTCCTAGACTCACTTGCCATGTGAACACAGCTGGAACTTGCTCACAACTCTGGTTTTGTATCAGCAAATTTCCTTAGTTATGTTGATTCTCAAATGACCACTGAACAACCATATCTGCTCAAGGTAGGACCAAATGCCCTGTGCCAGCCACAGGCTCTGTAGTAGAGTTTTAGATGTGGTTTTCAGAGGCAAAACAAACAGGGTAATGAAGGTCTAGTGCCTTAATGATTTTAGATATGAAAAGAGTCATGATAAGATANGAAGAAAAAATTTCATGCAACTGGCAGGCTATCAACTTTTAACAAATTCAAAGACTGAATCCCAAATTTGGCCAATTGTCTGATGAATATTGATGTCTCTTATTGCTTAACAAAATAGGACCTGTCAGTTCTGGGGGGTGGGAGGAGGAGATGATATGTATCTCTGAGTCCTCTAGAAGCTTTTACAAATTATTATTTTTAATGCCTATGGGTGTTTATCCTGCATATATTTATATATGTGTGTGTGTGTGAGTGTGTGAGTGTGTGTGTGTGTGTGTGTGTGTGTGTGTGTGTGTGTGTACCACATGTACATAGTACCCACAGAAGTCAGAAAAGGGCACAAAACTCTTTTACAGTTTGAACTAAAGATATTTCTGGACATCTCTTGTATTAAAAGTTCATTTGCCAGCTGATAAATTCATACAGGTTCTGACTTCAGCAATGAACTAAGCTATTGATGAATTCACAGTTGAATGAACTATTGGGGTTANAGACTGATTACAGAAAGCTGGCTGCCAAGAGCTCTCTCTCTCTTTCTTTCTCTCTCTCTCATAATGATCCACATCAATGGACCAGTCAATCATAAAGTGAAATCATTGTCTTCTGAGTTGACCTTTCCACACATTTTGCCACAATGATGTAAAGTCCAACTAACATAAACACATTCCCCTTCTTGCCTACATACCAAATCCAACCAAAGAAAGTCTCATTCTAAAGAAGAGTATATATCATCTGAGACTTTGTTTTTATTTTGTTTCTGCTCTGACAGATGACTTTGGTTGGCATTAGCTGGGGAAGTTTTAAGAATTTAGTGCCATGCTCTGAAAGGATGTGAATGATCCTGCATGAACGATGGAAATAAAAGTGTCTTCAAAGGGAATGGAAGCCACCCATACAGGACTGCAGAAACCCTGCTTGTGAAAAGATGCCATGGACCCTGTTGCAAGACAAGCTGTCCCTGGGCTTTCTTCTGCACATAGGCAGCTAGAAACAGCTTTTGTCATAATATCATTGTGGCTAAGAAGTAAGACTTCTTCTGAACAGGAGCCCATTATGCAAATAATATAACTCAATCCTTGTTGCTAATATAACCTTGGACAAATCTTTCCCTTTGCTTCTGATTTAGAAATCAGAAAGCTCCATAGGTGATATTTCATGGCTGATGCATATCTATCAAACGGGAGATAGTAGTTCAGTTGAGATGGTGTATAAGTTACCATTCTATTGCTGTGAAGAAATACTATGACCAAGGCTACTATTAAAAGAGAAAGCATTTAAATGGGAGATTCCTCGCTGTTTAAGTGATTTAATCCATTATCATCATGGGAGGGAACATGGTAGCATGCAGGCAGATGCTGGAGCAGTAGCTGAGAGNGATATTTTCATCTATAGGCAGAGAGAGAGAACCTCTGGCCTCGGCTTGGGCCTTTGAAATCTCAAGTCCCCACACTTTTTCAAACAAGGCCATACCTTTTAATCCTTCTAAACATTTCATATAGTGACAGCCACTTCCAGGTGATTAAGCATTCAAATATATGAATACAAGGGGGCCATACTAACTCAAATCACCACAGAAGCCTCAAGATTTGGTGGGATCAACAACAATGGTCTTCATAGGATTAAGACTTATAACTCTGATATATTAAAAACAACAAAACAAAAGATACTTCTTGAAAATAGTGATAAAGTGCATTTTACTTTATTCAAATCTCTCTTTTTTTTTCCCTAAGGAAAAAGTGTGCAGGCTTATCTCTTTAAAATGCTAACACAGCTGTGAACACTGGGGAAATTAAAAGACCTCAGAAAAATCAGTATGAGTATTCAGGGGATTGCATGGCTTATTTATTAAGTTGTGTGCTAGGGGAGGATTATCTGCACTATGCAGATGTATTACTCTGTAGCAGTGGTTTTAAAATATGGAGTATTTTTGCACTGCTCATGCCGAAATTCAAATGGAATCTATATCTCAGCAACTTTGGGAGCTTTGGCTGTGACATAGAAAACAAAATATCAGAGAGATAAATACTGTCTCCACCACTATTTTGTGCCAGAAAAGGAAAAGGTTTTAAGAACATTCTATAACCCTTCGGGGTTGATTCTGTTATTCTAATCATGAAAGTCTAAAGATGTCTAAAGTAATGAATGCTTGCTAACAAGGCCAGTGGTCAGTATTCCCCTATTTACTGCTGCAGCTAAAACAAAAACAAACATGTCTTCTTCATGGGAAGTTCACATGTAATCTAGAGTCACATGTTACACACATGTTACAGATGTGATTTTCAGCAGCTTCTAGCCTAGTTGAAGGGTATCTTAGTTTGCTTTCTAATGATGTGATAAAACAGCATGTCCAAATGCAACTTGAGGAGGAAAGAGTTTATTTAACCTTACATTTCCGCATCACAGTCTTTCAACAAAGGAAGTCAGATCAGTAACTTGAGGCAGGAATCTGGTGGCAGAAACCAAAGGAGAAGCCACAGATGACAGCTGCTTACTGGCTTGTTTGTTCTTCGTGGCTTGCTCAGCTTGTTTTTTTTTTATAGCATCCAGGAGCATTAGTGGCACCTCCCTTATTAATCAAGAATGAAGAAAATGCACCACAGGCTTGCCCACAAGCTAATCTGCTGGGGGCCTTTTATCAACGGAGATTTCCTGTTGTAAAATTACTCTAGTTTGTATTGAGTTTACATAAAGCTGACCAGCACAAAGAGCAAAAGCAATTCCATCTACTAAATGAAACAAACATGACTTTGTGGCTTGAAGTTACATGCTGCCAGCTAATAGTAGTATTCTAAACAAATAATGCTTTTTTATTTGAAAACTGTTGAATGCATTTGCACTCACAGAAACTGTGTGTCAGCAGACACAGGATCTGCACAAGTTTGAACAAAAAAAATATCATCCACACTCCAGGGCAACCACATGTCCAGGACTAGTTGGCCAACACATAAGACTTCATGTTTTTGTGCTCCCTTTGATTTGTTTTGGTTTTCTTCGGTGTTTTTTGTCTCATTGGGGGTTTTGTTTGTTTGTTTTGATTTTCATTTTTTTACTTTTAGAAAGCAAGAAAGAATATGAAGTTGGACAACTAAGGAGATGAGAAAGGATCTGAAAGGAGTTGAGGATACAGAATATGATCAAAACACACTGTATAAAAAAATAATTAAAAAGCACTGTGTAACCATGAGTTAGCATACTAAGTTGATTACATTAATTATTATGCCTACTTGGATTATATTAATAATGTTTAATTTTAAAGGAAGAGGATGAGGAAAAGAAATCACATGCAGAGAGTAGAGACAAATATTGAATATTGGTTTGTCAGAATACCTTCCCCTGGTTCTAATCAAATTTAGGATGCATATGCATGTGTGTGCTTGCATGGTGTGTGTGTGTGTGTGTGTGTTTGTGTGCAATTTTACGATTAATTCAAGTCTATATAAACTATCCCTAAGCTAAAAATATAATCCTTTTTCAATTTTTCACAGTATTGTAGACTTAGCTCCTCTTACTTATTGGATAGGTAAGTTTCTAACATACAATTTCTAGCATTTGGGAATACTAACTATATGATAGTAGTATCCATTAGTGTGAGCAAGCAAGGTAGAAACAGGACAACAGACATTGCAAAGTCAATTAAAGTTTCTACTTCAATCTTGGATATAGTACTTTATTATTTCACCATGTACTATCTGTTAAAAGGAAAGGAATAGGTCTAGATAATACACTAGAAAGGAAATAGTAACCATATGGTGGGATGCCTCACTCAGCCTTCATGAAGGGGGGAGGAGCTTCATCCTGCCTCAACTTGATATGCTATGCTTTGTTGACTCCCATGAGAGACCTTACCCTTCTGAGGAATGAGGGGGTAGAAAGGAGATGGGGGAGGAAACAAGAGGAGATGAGGGAGGAGAAACTGTGATTTGTATATAAAATAAATTAATTAATTAATAAAAATGTATCTATAAAAAATAAAGTGAATAATAATTACAAAAGGATATGATTTGTAAGAACTGAATCAATCTTAGAGATGCCCTACCATTCCCCTATTTATATATACATACATACATATATATATATAACTTTTACATATCTATATTATGTGTTATACATATAATATACTATAAAATATGTATATAATATATATGATATATTGTAAAACAATTTTTACAATTAAGTATATTTTAATCATTTTCCTACCCTCCTCCAAGTTCATCTAGATTCTCTCCACCTCTCTACACTAAGTTCTTTCTTAAAAAAACCTGTAAAACCAAATACAACAACAAAACCTAGAAAGCAAAATCCAACACTACCCAAAAAAAGGAAAAAAAAAAAAANAAACCATCAAAAACACCACACTAAACACTAAAAACTATGATAAACTACTCCTGCACATGAGGACTACCCTGGAGTGGTTGATACACCCATTGTCATTCCATTGGAGAAAACAGATGTTTCCCCTCTCAGCAGGTATAAAAGACAGTTCCATTGTTAACTTTTACACTAGTGACTAATTTTACAACATTCATTCATTCATTCATATTTTTAAAAATAGTGCAATAAAATATAATGAAATAAATAAAAAACTATCACATCAAAATCAGACAAGTCATACCAACGGAAGGAAAAGAGGCCAAAAATAGGCACAAGAGTCAGAGACCCCCTTGTTCCCATGCTCAGAAATCCCATAGAAACACTAAACTAGAAGCCATAATATACGCAGAGAACCTGGTACAGACTGGTGCAGGCTCTTGCATGCTGCTTACTTCTCTGTGAGTTAATTTGAGCTCTGATTGTGTTGATTGAGAGGGCCTTGTTTTCTTGGTTCTCTCCATCCATTCTGGCTATTGCATTCTTCCATCCTCCTCATCTGTAGAATTCCCTGATCTTTGAGGAAGGGATTTGATAGAGACATTCCATTTAGGCTAAGTGTTTCAAGGTCTCTCACTCTATGAATAATGTCTGGCTGTGAGGCTCTGTGTTTTTTCTCATCTGCTGCAGGAAGAAACTTCTCTGATGATAGCTGAGCAAGGCAATGATCTGTGAGTATAGCAGAATATCATTTGAAGTAATTTTATCAATACATTTTTTTCTTCTTTTCATTTTAGAACAGTATTGATTTTGTGCTAGGTCTCTGGGTTGTCTCTTTTCAGGTTCTTGGTCACTCAAACAACTATGGATTTCATTACATAGAGGGGGCATTAAGTCAAATAAATTATTGGTTGTTTAATCCCAATTTGTACCACTATTTCCCTGCAGAACTTGCAGGTAAGACACTATTGTAGATGAAAGGATATTTGGCTGTCTTCGTCTTTTTATTTCACTTTTGATAGCATGCAGAGTACATTCCTNTAACACAGATGCAGGAACACAGAGGCACCAGCTTGACATCTCCATGTTCAATGAGTTGGGTAGGTGTCTTCTTTAGCAAAGAGGACTTACTGTCAATTTGTAGAGAGCAACCTATTGTCTTGGCAACAGCCTGGGTTGGTTGGGGATTCCCACAGACCTCCTTTGGCAAAAACTCAATTAGATATAACCTAATACCATTATTTGAAGTTTCAATTGGTGACAAGGAATGACCACTGACCATTGGTGTTTCTGTCTCACCCATTATTTGGCAAATTCATTTTGATTACCTTTTCATATATGAATATGTATGTATTAGGAAGTTTCTATTGTACTAGACTTTCATATTACCCCTCAAATGTCAATTAATTTTAACTCTCTCTCCTCATCTTCCTTCTCACTAACCCCAGTCTCTTTCTCATCCTCACTTGATCCTCCCATTCCAGTGCCCCTCATCTATTCATATTTATTCTATTTTCTTATCCTAAAGAGATCTATCTATTCTAAAGAGTCTGTCCCTTATGCTCTACTGACCCTTTGTAGTCTTCTGGATTGTAGCTTGGTTATCATTGACTTGACAGAGAATACACACAGATAATTTAATATATACCATATTTGTCATTTTGGGTCTGGAATACCTTACTCAGGATGAATTCTCCATACATGTGCCTGCAAATTTCATGATGTCATTTCTTTTTAGTGACTGAGTAATACTCCACTATGCAAATATACCACATTTTCTTTATCCATTCTTCTGATGAGGGGAATCTAGATTGATTCCAATTTCTGATGTTTTGAAGAGAGCAGACATGAACATGCTTAAGCAAGTGTCTCTTTGATAAGATGAAGCNTTTTTGGGCATTTTGAGCATTTTGTAGCTCAAGAGTGCTACAGTCCAATCTTGATATTAATCAAGTCCCATATTCCTGAGGAATGTCAACACTGATTTCCATAGTAATTATACAAATTTGCACTCTCACAAGCAATATAGGAGTGTTCTTCTTACTCCACATCCACCCAACATTGAATGTCACTTGTTTTGTTAATCTTAGCCATTCTGACAGGTGTAAAATAAAATCTCAAAGTAGTTTTTATTTGCATTTTCCTGATGACTAAAGAATTGAACATTTCTTTAACTATTTCTCAGGCATTTTAGTTTCCTCTGTTGAGAAGTCTTTCTTTAGATCTGTAACTCATTTTTAATTGGCTTAGTTTGTTGGTGTCTAGTTTCTTGAGTTCCTTATATATTTTGTATATTAGTCTTCTATCAGATGTATAGTTGGTGAAATTTTTTCTCACCATGTAGGTTGCTGATTAATCCAAGTGACAGTTTCATATGCCATGCAGAAGCTTCTCAGTTTCATGAGGTCCCATTTATTAATTGTTGATCTTAGTGCCTCTGCTAATGGTGTTCTGTTCAGAAAGTTGTCTCCTGTGTCAATGAATTCACGGCTTTCCTCCACTTTCTCTTCTATCAGGTTCAGTGTATCTGGTTTTATGTTGAGATCTTTGATACATTTGGAACTGAGTTTTNTGCAGAGTTATAAATAATAATCTATTTGGATTCTTTCACATGCATCCATCCAGTTTAACCACCACCATTTGTTGAAGATGCTGTCTCTTTTCCACTGTGTATTTCAGGCTTCATTAGAAAAAAACCAAATCTCTGTAAGTGTGTTGATTTATTCCTGAGTCTTCAGTATGATTCAGTTGATCAACCTGCAGACTTTTACCTCTCCTTCTGCTCCTACAAATCAAATCCCCCAGTGTCATCCCCAGCTCTACAAAAGAACACCTGCTTTTTTTTTTGGAAGTGGCTTGTTTGCATTTCCTGTTTTACTAGGTAATATTATTTTTTTCTTGGGTTTCTGAGGGAGTTGAAGATTAGATAGTTAAGATATCATAAGGATAATTTTCTGTTATTAATATAAGAAAGTGAATTAGGTTCTTTTAGAACTCACCAAAATAGAATAGATAATGGAGTATTTTCTCTGAATTTGTCAAATGCTAATGGACTAGACATTGTTAATGTATTAATCACTTGTATATATTGTGTATAGTTATTGTATTTATTGTATATAGTTTTTCTTGTATTAGTTATATCCTATTTTTTAATTTTTATTAGACAAAGATGGGAAATGTGGTGGTATTTTATCTATGTCCCCCCAAAAAATGTATTTTCCTGTCACTGCCCCCATGTCCAGTTAGTCCCCAAAACCTTTTCTTCCTTACCTCCCTCCCCACATGCATAGCTTTAAATATAAAATCCTCATTGCATGAAATATTCAGGAAATCTGAGACACTATGAAAAGGCCAAATGTAAGAATAATAGGAATAGAGTAAGAATAAAAAGCACAGATCAAAGGAACAGAAAATATTTTCAACAAAATCATGGAAGAAAATTTTCCTAATCTAAAAGAGGAGATGCCTATCAAAGTACAATAAGCATACAAAACATTGAATAGACTAGACCAGGGTATTATATACCCTCAGCACCTAATAAACAAAACATTAACTGTAAAAAAGAGAGAAAGAATATTAAAAGCTGCAAGGGAATAAGAACAAGTAACATAAAAAGATAGACCTAGTAGAATTACACCTGACATCTCAATGGAGATTCTAAAAGCCAGAACAGCCTGGACAGATGAAATTCAGACTCTAAGAGACCACAAATGCCAGCTAAAACAACTATACCTGGCAAAACTTTCAATCACCATAGATGGAGAAAATAAGACATTCTATGATAAAACCAAATCTAAGCAATGTCTGTATATTAATCCACCCCTATAGAAGGCACTAGGAGGTAAACTTCAACCTAACAAGATTAATTATTCAAGAGGACACACAGAGTAAAAAAAAATCTCTAACCAGAAAATTCAAAATAAGGGAATCTCTCTCTCACACACACANACCATCAGTACCACCACCATCAACAACAACAAAGTGACGAGCATCAACATTCACTGGTCATTGCTATTTATCAAGATCAACAGACTCAATTCCTCAATAAAATAACAGACTAACAGAATAAATGTGAAAACAAGAACCATCTTTCTGCTGAATCCAAGAAACACACAGTAACATCAAGGATAGATATCAACTCATTGTAAATGGTTGGAAAAAAGATATTTTAAGCAAATGGACTTAAGAAATAAATTGGTATAATCACTTTAATATCAAACAAAATAGACTTAAATCCAAATCTAATCAGGCAAAATAGGGAAGGATATTACATACTTATCAATGAAAAAAATCCATCAAGAGTGTAGAGCGAATCTTAAACGGTCTTATTAATTGAAAACACCAGGCCAGGTATTAAGGTAAATTCTGAATGATCAGAGAGACAGAACAAGCCACAGCCAACCTCACCTTGCCAACTCCTCAGCTGATCTTGTTTCCTCAGACTGCAGGCTTCTGAGTCTTCACCCAAATGAATCTCA
>LZPO01097564.1:24184-38687 GCA_001675575.1 Neotoma lepida
ATAAGTTTTATTAGGGTACACAATATTTTGGGGGACATAATACAATCACCACACAAGAGAGCATCTTTCTTCCTAACATCCATGCATCCAAGTCTGTGAAAGAAACACTATACTGATTTCATCACATATTGACCCTTAAACACTGATAGTGACAGAATTCAATACCAAACTCTTGCCAATAGACAGAGATCATCCAGACAATAACTAAACAGAGAAATGCAGGAGCTGGCTGATGGTATAAACCAAATGGACCTAACAAATATTTACGGAACATTTCACCCAAACAAAAAAGAATATACTTTCTTCTCAGCACCCCATGGAATTGTTTCCAAAGTTGACCACATAGTCAGACACAAAAGAGGTTACAACAAATATAAAAACAAAACAAAACTAAAATAAAATAAAATCCTATATCCTATCTCACCAAGAATAAATAAAACTATATACAAAAAAGCAGAAAAACAGAAACAACAGAAATCTACAAACTCATGGAAAATGAACAACTCTCTACTGAACAATTTAAAAACTGGGTCAAGACAGAAATTAAGAAAGAAATCAAAGACTTTGTATAATTGAATGTAAATGAATATGCAACATACACAAACTTCTATAATGAGATGACAGCTTTTATAAGAGGTAAATTTATAGCACTAAGTGTCTACATAAAAAAAAATGGAGAATTCTTATGCTAGAAAATTAACAGCATACCTGAAAGCTCTAGAAAAACCAAAAAGGAAGCACACACAAATTAGTATATGGCAAGAAATAATAAAACTCCAGACTAAAATCAATAAAATGGAAACAAACACACAAGCAAATAAATTCAAAGAATCAATGAAACAAAAATTTGGTTCTTTGAAAAAGTCACTAAGATTCACAAGCCATTATACCAAATTAAATAAAAGGCAGAGAGAAAAGATCAAAATTAGAAATGAAATAGTGGACATAGCAACAGAAATTTAGGATGTCCAGAGAATCATAAGGACACACTTTAAAATCCTGTAATCCACCAAATTGGAAAATCTAAAAGAAATGGATAATTTTCTCAATAGGTACCTCTTACCAAATTTAAACTGAGTTCAGATAAGCAATTTAAACAAATTTATAACACCTAGTGAACTAGAAGCAGTCATTAAAAACTGCCAGCCAAAAACAGCCTAGGACTAGATGATTTCAGCAGAGAATTCTACCAGATTTTTAAAGAAGTGTTAAGATCTACATTCTTCAAAATGTTACAAAAAATAGAAACAGAAGGAACATTGTCATNTTGACACTTTACATTGCCAAAAAATAAATTCTCATACCCAAACCACATGAAGACCCAACTAAGCAAGAGAATTACACACAGATTTTATTTATGAAGATCAGTGAAAAACATTTCAATAATGTACTTGCAAATCAAATACAAGAGAACATCAAAAAGATCATCCACCATGATCTAATCGAGATCCATTCCTTGAGAAGCAGTGATGGTTCAACATTCAAAAATCAATAACTGTAATCTACCATTATAAACAAAATGAAAGAAAATTCCACATGATCCTCTCATGAGATGCAGAAAAGACCTTTGTCAAAATCCAACACCACTTCATGATAAAAATTCGGGAAAGATTAGGGATGCAAGGAATATACTTCAACATAATAAAGACAGTTTACAGCAAGCCCATTACCAACATCTACTTAAATGGAACAAAACCAAGAGATATTTCACTAAACTCAGGAGCAAGAAAAGGTTGTCCACTTACTCCATACCTATTACATAGAGTACTTAAAATTGTAGCTACAACAGTAAGATAAATGAAGGAGATCAAAGGATATACATTTGAAAGGAAGAACTCAATGTATCTTTATTTGCAGATAATATGACAGTATACAGAAATTCCATGAAAATTTCCATCAGAAAACTCCTACAGCTGATAAACACTTTCAGAAAAGTATCAGGGTACAAGATTATCTCTAAAAAATTAGTAGTACTCCTGTATACAAATGACAACCACTGTGAGAAAGAAATCTAGAAACTGTGTTGGATGATATTTTGTTTGTGTTCTGACAACTAAAGCTTGTCTAGAGATCAGTGGGCGGAGCAAGCCACTAGTTAACTATAGAAGACAGGCAGTGGTGTCATAAACTTTTAATGCCAGCACTAAGGAGGCTCACATCTTTGATCCCAGCACTAGGGAGGTGTAGACAGGAGTATAAGACAGCTGGCGACAGGCTCTCAGGGCCTATTCAGTCTGAGAATTCGAAGAGACAGGATTGTCCCATTCTATTGTCTGAGATTTTGTAGAGGCAAGACATTTCTTGTG
The DNA here is from genome assembly GCA_001675575.1 of Neotoma lepida. Classification (NCBI taxonomy): domain Eukaryota; kingdom Metazoa; phylum Chordata; class Mammalia; order Rodentia; family Cricetidae; genus Neotoma; species Neotoma lepida. Next base: position 26,491 of record LZPO01097564.1, read on the forward strand.
GCTGGCTGCTCTGCTTCTCTTCTCTTTCAGCTTTCACCCTAATATCTGACTCCAGATTTTTATTTATTAAGACTAATTAGGAATTCATGCTTCATCTGGTGTCCAACTTTTGGGGCACAAATTCATGAAAAAAACTCATGCCTGTGACTTTGCAGACCCCGCCACAGGCCTGAGCTTCATGCAAAGACACCCACTGGAGTCACCAACTCACAAACTAGGTTTTCCATTCCTTTTTACCTAAGCTTGTGAGTGTGTTTGGGATTTTTCTGTTGTGGCCTCTCTGAAACAAACTCCACAGACACTTGTGCTTCAAATGTGGCCAGAGTTAGCCATTTTCATGTATTTTCCCCATCCATACAGCTCTCTCTTTGGCTTCTTCTCTCCTAGTGAGTTGTGGGCTTTCCCTGGACTCCCTCCTCGGGCTGCTGCCAACTAGGTCACTGCCTTGACACATACTTGGGCTTCTACTGTTCTATATAGCAGTAGTCAGCCTCACACTTCACCATCATCTTTGCCATCATCAGCAGCAGATTTGGTGAGACATTTGGGAATTCATAAAAGGGGAAACTAGTTTAAAAGAAGAAATTATTTTTCTACATTAAAAAATGGGAAACACTATTACAATGGAAAAAGTTGGGTCTCTGTATGATTATGCAGTGCATGGTTTAAAAATGGAGCATTTAAATGAGCAGATAATCAACTTAACTGAGGTTGACATAATGGTATTATTTTGATAATCCTTATTGTCGGTTTGATAATTCTTGGTTTGTCTCTAAGAAAGGTGATTCATATGAAAGCCAAGATACAGGCATTAGAAAAACTTACTAAAACAGATCATAGAGATATTCAGACCCAAACAGTCAAATTTAAAGGAGAACCAACCTAAGCATTACATTATAAAATTAGGGAGGAACAATCCAAATTTTCAAACAACGAACCTTTGTTTATCCAGTCACCTTACAGGAAACACTGCAAATTACAGATATCATCAGGCTGTGTAAGAGCTGACTGAATTACTGTGGAAATGTTAGATTTAAAGAGATTTAAGAAGTGATAATCTCATATAGTGTGCAATTACCTTTTGTAAAGCAGATGTTAAATTCATGGTCAACAAGTAACAGAATTGTCCCAGAAGACTGGAGAGACTTGGTGACAGTAGTATTGGAGACTGGTCCTGAATTACAGTGGAATACCCAGTGGAGAGATGAGAATGGGACCATTGAACTGTTAAGAAGGGTGAGAATTATTGAAATCTCCTAAGATCAACTTCTTGGAGAGGGCAATTATGCTGATGTACAAAGACAATCTCTATATCATGACCATACTCTGGCTGTACGTTGTGCAGAAGCTTTGAATGCTTGGGACAGAATTGAAGAAGTGGGAAAGAGAACTGAGTCATTTACTAAATTTATACAAGGTCTAAAGGAAACCTTCACTATTTTTTTTAAAGATTGACTTCAACTGTAAATAAAATGACTTGAAATTCAGAAGCTAGACAAATAATAATTGAATCTTTGACTTTTGAAAATGCTAATTCACAATGCAAAAAGATAATTAGGTCTTTAAAGGCAAGGTCAGCACATACAGAAGAATGGATCTGAGATACAGTCAATACTGAATCTCATAATCTTGATGATGTTTGTATAGGAGAAGTGATTTCTAGAGGCTTGAAGAAAAATGAAAATATCAGGTACTTTAATTGTGACAAATAAGGTCACCTAAAAAGAACTATAGACAAGGTGTTCCCAGAAACATTTTTTTTTTTGAAGAATAAGCAAAGAGAAACCCCTTCCCTTCTGGAGTATGCAAAAGGTGTGGCAAAGGCCAACACTGGATTAATGAATGCAAATCNACAGGAGACAGATATGGCAATCCTTTGCCATCAAAAATGCCTTGGCAGGCCTCACACAGGCCCCCATATCATTCCCTGTCACTGCAGAGGAAACTCCTTCCTAGAGCAATTAAATGACCTAATGCCTATCGTAAAAAAACCATACTGCTCTGGATGATAGATAAGCTTTAGAACATAAAAAAAAAAAATCACCAGAAACCATAAAGCAAAAATTTTGGCAGATATCTGTAAATGATTAAATACCAAAGCTAAAGGTATGAATAAATGGCATTGTAATTGAAGGTTTGTAGACACAGGGGCAGTTGTAACAATAATTGCCCCAGAATCGTTGCATCCAAGTTGGCCTATTCAGGAGATAAATGTTCAGCTTTTAGGGATTAGAACTTTATCACAGGTAAAATAAAGTTCTAGTTCCATTAAGTGTATAGGGCCAGAAGGACAGAGAAGAAATATAATGTCATATGTGGCTAATATAGCAATGAATTTGTGGGGATGTGATTTGTAACAGTGATGGAATACCCAGATAAGATTCCTCCAATCTCAGAAACAAACCATAAACTAACATGCTTCTGGGAAAAATATTTAAATGTATTATAAAGAACAGTCACCAAAAAATTCAGGTTGTACAAAAACAGGACACAACAGCTATTGATCTTTCAAAGTTACCAACAGCCCTACTTTTAAAATGGTTTACTAACAAACCTGTCTAGGTGGAACAGTGGTCTTTGACATCAGAAAAATTACAGACTTTAGAATATCTGGTACAGGAGCAGATAAATGCTCATCATATTGAAGAATCGACCAGTTCTTGGAATTATCCTCTATTTGTTATTAAAAAGAAATGTGGAAAGTAGAGAATGGTAGCAGATCTAAGAGCTGTTAATAAGGTGATTCAGCCAATGGGCACTTTAAAGCCTGGAATTCACCTACCGTCTCTATTATCTAAATGACACTCTATTATAGTTTCAATTTTAAAGGCTGCTTCTTCATAATACTTTTCTAATAAAAGGATAGAGATGAATTTGCCTTCCTGTTGCCTACTTATAATAATTTTCAGCCTGTTAAGAGATATCAAAATGGAAGTTCCTCCCACAAGGAATGTTAGACCATCCCACTCTTTGCCAATATTTGGAAAGACATCCATTGGAAATAATTTATGTACAGTTTCCACAATCTATAATTTACTGCTATATGGATTATATTTTATTAGTTGATTCAAATGTAGATACTTAAGAAAAAATTGTTTGAAGAAGTAAAGAAGGGGGATTTTAAGTTGTTCCTGAAAAAAATACAAAGAGGAGATTCTCTTAATTACTTAGGATATAAGTTAACAAAAATTTCAACCCCAAAACGTACATATCAGGAGAAATCAATTGTGGCCTCTTAATAACTTTCAAAAATCTCTGGGAAACAGTGCCCAACTATGGCCCACTATTGCAGTAATAATTCAAGAACTGAGTAATTTGTTTCAAACCTTAAAAGGTGACAAGGACTGAAATAGTACCAGAGAATTATCAGCAGAAGCTGNGAGAGAATCGGCTTTGTTGTCAAAGAAATTATAGGATGCACATATGGATCATTTGGATCTGGAGCTTGATTGCATCCTGGCTATTTTACCCTCTATGGATTCCTCTACAAGAATTTCAATGTGTACNGAAGATATTATCTTAAAATGAATCTTTTTATCATAAAAAAAGTAAAAAATTAAAGACATGTGGAAAAGTTTTCTGAGTAAATTCTAAAAGGAAAATTAAGACTTTGTCAATTGATAGGAAGGGATCCTGTAACACAAATTGCTAAATGGTCTTAAAAATCAAAAAACTGGAGCCAGATATTGGGATGAAAGGAATTGAAAAAGCCAAGCCACAAGTTCTTACTGCTAGGAAATCCTCAGTCCAAGAGAGAGCTACTTCCTGTATGTTCATGACTATATACCTTTCTGTGCCCTGCCATCTTACTTCCTCTCTCTGCCCAGCTTCATCACTTTCCTCTTTCCATCCAGCTCTATCCCTTCCTGTCTGTCTTTACAGACCTCCAAAGCTCTATGGTTAAATTAACGCTGGCATTAAAGGCGTGTGCCACCATGCCTGGCTCTTTTCCCAGTGTGGCCTTGAAATCACAGTAATCTGGATGAACCTCTGCTTCCCAAATGCTAGAATTAAAGATGTGTGTTACCACTGCCTGGCCTCCTCTGATCTTCAGGCAAGCTTTATTTGTTAGAGCACAAATAAAATATCATCATAGGACCTTGCAGAAATTGTAGTATCTTTTACTAAGGCTGAAATTTCCTCTTTATGGGCAAAAAAATGAAAATTGGCAGAGAACATTGAGTAAATTTTTTGGGAGAGATTAACAACAAAAATCCCAAAAGCAGAGGAATTCAATTTATAATGAGAACTAACTAGATTCTTCCTCACATTGTCTGGGAACACCAATTTCTGGAGTCCCTACANTCTATACTGATACAAATAATCAGGAAAGGCAGGTTATAAATTGGGAAATCTAAGTATNTGGCTCAAAGCCTTTATGATTCTGCCAAAAGTCAGAATTATATGTTATTCTCATGGTATTAATGGATTTTACAGGACCTCTTAATATAGTTACTGACACTTAATATGCAGAAAGAGCTATTTTACACATTGAAACCACTGAACTTATTCCTAATGAGTCATAATTCACTTTGTTATTTATACGATTACAGTAACTGGTCAGGAATATGAATCATATATATATATATATGACACTTATCAGATTCCATCCAAGTCTACAAGACTCTCTAGTACAAGGTAATGATGAAAGTGATCAGTGATTAATAAAAATGTGCTGGAGGCCTCAGAATCATACAAAACACCATGTCAATAGCAAGGGTTTGAAAAAAGATTTTTCCAACATTTGACAACAAGCCAAAGAAATTATAAGAAAATGTCCTACTTGTGCCTAGTATATTCAAACTTCACTACCTACCAGAAGCAACCCAAAGGGTATCAAAATAATAAAATTTTGCAAATGGATGTAATTCATTTTGCAGAGTTTGGATAATTAAAATGTGTATACCACACTATAGATACATATTCAAGATTTCAATGGGCAACTGCTTTGAGTCTGAATAGACTGATTCTGTAATTACACATCTATTAGAAATAATCACCATCATTGGAATACCTGTACAAATTAAGACTGACAATGCTCCAGCATATATCTCCAGTAAAAAGAAACATTTTTTGTGTGTATTACAGCATAAAACATATAACAGATATGCCATAGAATCCTACAGGACAAGCAGTTATAGAAAGCCTAATTGAACTCTAAATGATATGTTAAATAAACAGAAAGGGGTAATAAAGAACTCAGAAATAGATTGCATAATGCTTTAACTTTAAATTTTCCAAATGCTAATGAGAAAGAAATGATAGCTGTGGAGAGACATTGGATAATAGGGAAAAAAAACTGCTGAATTAAATCAAATTGTATATTTTAAGGATGTGTTGACCTTAGAATGGAAACCAGGATATGTGTTACCATGGGTAAGAGGTTTTGTGTTTGTTTCCACAGGAGAAAAAAGGCTATGNATACCACCAAAATTGATAAAGATTAGATTTCAACAAGAGAGCCTTCTCATTGATTAGATGAGGTGATGGTTCATCAACCAGTATGACCATTCAATCTAAACTAACTTATAAGATTAACAAATGCTATTTAATTTATATAATTTGCCAAAAGGGAAACACCAAGTTCGGGTTGAGGCAAGGTTTTGTTTTTATCTTTCCAGAAGAATTACAGCAACCAGCTAAAGAACCTGAAGACCACTAGACAAACTAGACATCTCAAGAAAAAGGTAGAATAATCCAGAAAAAATGTCCCAAGAAAAGGACTAAATTGACCTATTGACATATCACATTTCCAACAGGATAAAATTTCATAATTCTTCCTGTTTGTTTCTGCTGTTCTCTACAGATACATAATGCAAATGATCTTTTTGTAGTCCCAATTCAATTAAAAATTAATGCTGGCTTTGGAGTTGGAGCATGGCTCTCTCCTTCTCTAAACCCAAGCATGATGTCAAAAGAACATTCAGAGTCTCTGTTTCATTTCAGCAAAGCCACCTGATATGGGACAGAAATTGAGTGACTATTATTGTCAAAAATATCTTACCCTCAAATTTATTTTGACTCTTTAAAGCTTTCTTTAGGTATAGGAATATCATAAAATATAAACTTTTTGTTTTGATACTAATGATGTTTAAGTTTTCTACAGTGAATGATAAACTTTCCTAGTCTGAAATCTCCAAAACGAGAATGGGGGCCCCACAACAATGATCTAATCTAGACTACGGTAATGCAACTAACCTGACAAGCACCACCTAAAGCTTGGCTTTGGACTATAAAGCTCAGGACATTTTCAAGATGGCTGGCTGAGATTTTCTAACCTCAGACTACACTAGCCAGGACTTGAGACAAGCATTGCACTTTTGCATTACTCAGAGACTGGACAACAAATGATATAACTAGCTCTCCCAGGACTTGACAATTATTATCCCAATTTTTTCAGAGTTCCCTAAAGATGCCCATGTCCCGAGACAGAAGGAAGTAATTTTAAGACCATGATGCCCACATTCTCAATGTTGGGATGATTGGTTTTTGGTTGGTTAGTAGGTTACAGATATTTGTGATGATTTAGAGTAGTTGGTTATAAGTTGTGATTGGTAATGGTCAGGATAAAAAGCTGAACAAAAGAGATTAGATTCAGGGATCTTGTTCTAAAAAGAAAAAGGGGGATAAAGAAATAGGATAAAAAGGTAGATTATTCACCTACTTTTAAAAAGCAACTACTAGTTTTAAACATTTTACATTGGCTTGGATTTTTGTATATTAATACAAATTTGAGGTTATTTTTGTTAGAACATACTGTGCATATGTTTCTACTCTTATTCAAGGCATTGTACCTATACAGTTCATCTCACAATGTAATGTAAATTTCTAGTCTTTGAAAGCCGGGCGGTGGTGGCGCACGCCTTTAATCCCAGCACTCGGNAGGCAGAGGCAGGCGGATCTCTGTGAGTTCGAGGCCAGCCTGGGCTACCAAGTGAGTTCCAGGAAAGGTGCCACCAAAGCTACACAGAGAAATCCTCTCTCTAAAAAACAAAAAAACAAACAAACAAAATTTCTAGTCTTTGAAAGTTATTATTACAAACAATTTAGGATAATAAAGAAATATAGTTTAGTAGTTAGTCATCTATTACAATCAAACTTGTAGTCATTTTAGGTATGCTTGCAAGGTCAAACAGATATATTTTAGATAGTCAAGTGGTCATCAAAGACTTTAGAGATCTACAGAATATGGTGTTTGAGATGTTTTAATAACATAATTTTTTTAAATCTTATCTGAAGTAGATCGGTACTGCCAGGAGAACTTCAGAGATCTACAGAATATGGTGTTTGAGTTGTTTCAATAACATGAGATTTTTGGTTTTTTTTTAATCTTATCTGAAGTAGATTGGTGCTGCCAAGCGACATGTCTGCTCCTGGTAGCACTAATCTACTTCAGAAAAGATGATGGGAATCAAAGAAACTCCATATGGAGTTTACTTTCTCTGTGGCAAAAGTTAGCCACTGGGCGAGAAAGTGCTTTTCCTCAACTGCTGACAGTCTGCTCTCCAAATTGGATAAGCAGGACAGAAAAGAAAGTGACTACCAAACTTTGCNAACACAAGGTGGGACAATCCTTCAAAAATCTTTCTTCACAGATAAGTCTGTCATATATTCTAGGCATATATGCTGAAGATGGATACCCCATGGAACAGAGGAACCTTGGATGACTGTACAGATAGCCACCTTTTCTGTCATTTCTTATTTTTGTAAGTTATGTGTGCTACACTTCTGTTTACTCAGGTAATATATCTTTCTCTGATCTGTAATGGAGTTGAAGAATATATAGGTATAGTTATAGCTTTCCATTTTAACCAATTCAGAAAAGAAACTCACAAGAGAGGTATAAAGTATATAAGGTTGAGAGACATCAAAAGATATTTTTGGATATCTTTGGATGTAAGTTAGGATAGAAAGTGAATTAGGTACAACACTTTGGACTCACCAAGATAGGATAGATAATGGAGTGTTTTCTTTGAATTTGTCAAATGCTAATTTGACATTCTTAATTATTGCCTGTATATAGTTATTGTACTTATTGTGTATAATTGTTCTATGTTAATTAAACTTACTCTTTTTGTTTAGACAAAAAGGGGAGAAATGTTGTATGATAGTTTGTTTGTGGTCTGACAAATAAAGCTTGCCTGAAGATCAGAAGGTAGAANTAGGCAGTAGTTAATCATTGAAGCTAGCCAGTTGTGGTACAAACCTTTAATCCCAGCACTAGAGAAGATCATGCCTTTGATCCCAGCACATGGAAGGCTCATGGCTTTAATCTCAACACTAAGGAGGTGAAGACAGAAATATAAAGCAGGTGGAGACAGAATTTCAGGGCCCATCTAGTCTGAGGATTTGAAGAGAAAGGATCACCTATTAAGTCTGAAGATTCATAGAGATAGGATTGCTCCATTCTATCCAGTCTGAAGTTTTCTAGAGGTAAGAAGTTTCTGGTGGCTGGCTGCTCTGCTTCTCTGATCTTTCAGCTTTCACCCTAATATCTGACTGAGGGTTTTTATTTATTAAGGTTAATTAGGAACTCGCACTTCAAAACATCTTTCGGAATAGTCTCAAATTATAAAAAAATATTTTCTGGTAACTCTACCAAACAATGGAAAGACTTATATGATAAAAGCTTCAAGTCATTGAAGAATGAAATTGAAGGAGATATCAGAAGATAAAAGAAAGCTCCCATGTTCATGTATTAGTAGGATTAGCATAATAAAAATGGTCGTTCTACCAAATGCAATCTATAGATTCAAAACAATCCTGATTAAAATTTTAATACAATCCTTCACATATCTTTAAATGACAATTTTTGTCTGCATACAGAAACAAAAAAAAAGATACCTAAAACAATCCTGAATAATAAAAGAAAGTCTCTTCCATGACATTCACCCAGGCTTGGGTATAGGAGCTTGGTTGTGGATGTGTCCATTGTGGTTGGGCACCCCATGGTCAATTTTTCTGTGCATTTAGATCACTTGTGGATTTCTATAATGATCTCCATTTACTGCATATAGAAGCTTCTTTAGTGAAGGATGAGATCAACACTCANCAGTAGGTATAAAGATGAGTATTTAGAATGTAATTAGAAATTATACTGGTTTAAGAAAGTTACAAGAGAAAGTTGTCCTGTAGGGTATATGACCTCACTGATAGTTGGCTGGCTTTATAGTACCAGAAATCAATTCCCTCCTGTTTAATGGCTTTATGTCCAATTAGAAGGCTTTTGGTTACCCCAAGGGTATAAATGCCACTATTGCACCCTTGGGAATATCTTGCTGTGCTATTAGTCATGCAATTTTAGGGGTCAGCAGTGATCTAAACTCTGACTCTGGAACCTCCATTAGTGTGTTACAAATCTTACTCAAATGTATCTCTTATGAATTCACACAAATATTTAAAAAAAACAAAGAATAACAAGCATATTCATTTTAAGGCTACCATAAAGTACTACAAAACAAAAGAATTAAAACAAAAAAAAGTTCACATTTTTTTCAAGAAAGGTTCAAATTGTTCACATTTTTGGAGGTGAGAAGTTTGAAATTGGTGTCTCTGCAAACTCATCATCTCTCTCGAGAATCATTATAATTTGCCTTTTCCAACCAAATGACTGCTAAATTTTCTTGGTATCTCTTGGTTCTCAGCAGCTCAACACCAGTTTCAACCTCCACATGACCTATGTTTCTTCTCCACTTAGAAATATATCAGCCATATTTAGCGCACACTCCAATTTAGTGTGATCTCATTTTGAGCTAAGTAGTGATAGCTGTGAAACCCTATTTATGAATAAGGTCACATTCACAGTACAATAAATAGACCCAATGTCCACCCCCAAAATTCCTATGATGAAGTCCCCGTATAATAGTATGAGAAAGTGCAACCATGAGAAAAGAAATTGGGCCATAAGTGTGAACTCCTCATGAATGGGCTTAGTGCTATACTGAAAGGAACTCCACTGATTTCGCTAACCTTCAAGCTATGTGTGGGTACAAACAAAAGCTGGCAGTCTGCTACTTGAAATAGAAGCTTCACAGGAATCAGACTCCATCAAGCTAATCATTAACTTTCAGGTTCTATGGCTGTGAAAATCAAATTCTTGCTGTTTTAAAGGCACTTGGCAAGCGGTACTTATTATAGAGTTCCAAAGGCACTATAAGAAAAATAGGTAGTTGCGTTTAAGCTTATCTTTTGATGAGATTCAACTTCACCAATGACTAAATCCACCACTGAAGTTTACTCCTGTCTTTGTCTCTAGTATTGTTCAAGTTTGAATGTACATTAAGCTCACTGAGGGAATGCTAAATAAAAAATGAAAGTAAATGCTCCTTTGATTCTCCCTACCACTGTAAGTTAAGTTTCAAATCTAGAAAAGCCTGACTATCAACACATTTTAGATTCTCATAGGCAGCCAATGTCAATAGACCTTCACAACCTAGAGAAATACATGCATAGTAAATGACAAAGAGAACTGCTAACAATGACCTAAACTATGGTCTTTCTCAAAAACATAATCCCCAACCTTATTTTAACATATTATACTACTTTGGTGTCCCCATAAAGTGTATATTTTAATAATCCCAAGAAAATCCCCAAGAATTTATTTCACCCAGGGAAGAAATGGATTTGAGATGCAATCCTGAAGCCTACTTTGTTGTTGTTGTTAATGTGAAGTCAATCTAAATGTGTTATAGTAACTGTTTGGTGTACCAATCTGGTCTTAGAGTTAAAGATTCCATGGTGTTCACTTCAGAGATAGTAACAACTATTCCCAACCCTAGTGACCTGTAAGTCTGCCTAGACAAATGATAACCAAAAACCAACCTTTTCACAATAACTGATGTAGAGGAATGAAGTCCTGGTTTAAGATGGAAGCAACCTTTCTCTGGACTTCTTTATTGCCTAGTGGTTCTTTCTCCACTTAAACAGAAGATAGGAAGGATTTTCTTGGTATATACTTGCTCCCTCTCATTACTACTTTCTTTCAAATTTACATTTCCAATAAATATCTTTTTTTAAGAATACCCATGCTAAAATGAAGCAGGAATCTGGTTAGGATCATACTGTAGTCTGAATGAGTAAAGACAAGCTTGCAGGAAGGAAGGGACCCACTCATGTAGGAAAACCAAAGAGATTACAGAGCACCCCTTTTATGCCTTCTTTTCCCTGGCTTTCCACATCGACATGCCCACAGTCTATTCATCAAAACACTTTTTGTCCCTGCCATTTCTGCTTGGGGAAAGATTCCCGTCTCTCTCCCAAGGTGTCAACCAGTGTTGTTATTGATGCATTTGAGCCTGCAATTACTTAATGAAACTAATGGGTAAAAGCACTTAAAAGGCTATGCTTTGTGGTTCCTTCCCCATAATACATGGAAAGCAAGCCAGGCACAACATAGCTTGACAAGCTTTCAGCTTATTATTATTAGGAATTTACTTAAATTACAGGTTTTATAGTCCAGCATTTACACATACCATGCTTTATTTTCACAGGTGGCCAGAGGGAGGAGTTGAAAGTGGACATGGAATAGCAAACTTAAATGCAAATGGGATTTCATAGCTAACTTCTCTTTTCTGCTTTGTCAGTGGATATAGCATATGTGTTCATCATTGTTTTAACATTCCTATTAATTATGCCAAAATACCAGAGAAAGATTGGTAAAAATCCAATCCATGAAATGCTTCCTCTTTCTTACCACTTCCTAATTAGACAAATGCTGAAGGAGANTTGGAACTGAAGCACTAAATTTATTTTAATGTGTGAGCTGAAGACAAAGGTTGTAATTTCAGATGTCCTTCTCTGAGACAGAATCATTTTGTTCTTAGAGATCAAAAAGATATAAGTCAAAGCTGGGTCTTCACAGCACGGGCCATAGAAAATACATACAACCAGATGTTACAACTGACCACATTTATACAAATATTTCACTGCAACAAATAGGAAACAATCTTACAAGATATGGACACCTAATGTGTAGGGCACATCTTGAATTTATGCATTTATTTAAGTAGCAATCACTGAGCCTATACCCAGGACCAAGCTCTATTTTAGTGTTGAAAACAAGTAGTCAAAAGGCCCATGATGAATTGAGAAGATAAATATATATTAGTAGTTGCCAGAGACTCCCACACATCTTAGGAAGACTCTGTATGTGCAAAATGACCAGATAATTTGTCAGGAGGTGACAGGAAAGTTGTAGA
>LZPO01097564.1:45178-55761 GCA_001675575.1 Neotoma lepida
CTCTATCATCTTCTTAACTTCATTTTTAAGGGCAATTTCTTCTGTTTCTTCTGCATTCGGATGTTCAGGTCTTGCTGATTAGAATCACTAGGTCCTGATGGGGTCATATTTACCTCTATGCTGTTGACTGTATTTTTGTACTTGCGTCTACCCACTTCTTCCTCCACTTGGTGTAGGCAGTGTCTGTGTCTCCTGGAGGCCTCTCTTGGTCCGATTGATACTCTTGATCTAATTAGGGCTGATGGAATTTCTTGGTCCCAATCAGCACTGGCAGGCTCTGTCTCCCAGGAGTATGGAATTTGCAGGAGGTGGGGTTTCAGGATTACAGGATTTGGTGGGGGATGGTGGTAGTCTGAGCTGTCTGCAGGAGACCTGCCTACTGGCCTGAAACTGGGACTGCAATGGGTGGTGGTGCGGGGGCACAGGGCTGTGTCCCTGGGCCCAGAGCCAAGAGGCTGGGGTGATTGCCTAAGGGGATACTTATCTCTTGGTCAGCCTCATCGATTTTTAAGAAATGTTTACAAAATTAATCAACCAGAGAAAACATCTGCAACGAACACCATGTATNGAGTATGGAGTTATGAAATGGTCACACATACTTTGGTGTAAGATGAAGTTTAATGTCAAATAGCTGTAAGTATTTGGAAGAGATGCAAGAGATTTGCAAGAGATTTGGAAGCTGGAAGAGATGCAAGAAATGAAGTAAGAGAGCAAGTAGAATCATGTTAAATTTACTGTCTAGCTCAGAGGATATTTCATCTTCTAAGCCAAATGTTCTAATCAGGCAGCTTCCAAGTGCTTTTAATTCATCTACACTGTGTTGTTTATTTAAAAAGCTAGCTAATATTTAAATCTAAATCTAAAATTTAGATTTAAATCTAAATCTAAAATTTAAGTCTTTTCCCAAAGTGGGTGTGGTAGCACTCGGGAAACAGAGGCAGAAGAATTGCTATGAGTTCAATTCTAGGCCAGGCAACATAGTTAATACTAGGTCAAGCCAGGCATACATAGTAAGGTCCTGTCTCATAACAAACAAACAAACAAAAATCGTAATTGAGAAGGTTAGACAGATGGTTCAGTGTTTAAGAGTATTTGCTGCTCTTGGAGAAGATCCAAATTCCATTGCCAGCACTTACATCAGGACTGTAGTTCCAGATGAAATCTGGTCCCCACGGGTACCTGCACACAAGTCAAACACACACACACACACACACACACACACACACACACACACTCAAAATAATAAAATATTTTTTTAATCTGAATAGTTTTTAAGCATAGATATTCCAGCTATACACACAAAGCTTATATTCTTGCCTGGCCCTAATCTGCTAGATCTGAGCAGTGGTCTAACTTCTTCACACAGCACACACATTTGACAGCTGGGCACAGGCCTAGCATTCTCCATAGTGTCTAACTGTAACCCCTTGGCTTAATTTTGTCCATAGTGATCACACAAATAGGAAAACATAGGCTGGAAAAGGTTGTGAGCCATAGCTTACTTTACTCACACTCTGGCCTACCTAACTTTCAAAGGCCAGAAGCTCCTGTTCTAGACAATAGAATCACACATGTTAGGATAAAGTGGCTTTTTAAATAAATTTTCAGGCTTTAGAGGTCTTCAGAATATTAAGAAGTGTTGGACTAAAAAATTCAAGTTATTTGAGTCCTGTCTTAGATTCTTTACCCTGGGATGATCTTCTAGACTACAAACTCCCATGAAACAAAAGGAAATAAAAAACATGACCTTTATTGGGGTGGGGTTTAGATGTGTTTATGTGTGTTAATAGAAAGATCGGAGGTCAATGTGAGCAATTGTGCATGAAGGCATGGAGGCCAGATGTTTACACAGAGTGTCATATTCCTTTGTAGCTCTTCATCTTTGCTTTTTGAGACAGTCTTTCAGTCAACCTGAAGGTAGTTTAGCTAGACTGGCTGACCAGAAAGCTCTAGGGATCTGTTTGTCTCCATCTTCCCAATGCTTGGATTACAGATGTGTACCCATAGACTACTATGGGTCCTGAAGATCTGAACTTAGGTCGCCTCTTTTCCCACTCAGCAATCTCTATGCCTGTGACTCTATCAGAGAGCTCTGATAATTATTATTATTAAAGTAGACTAGAGAACATGTTTTTAGGAACCAGAAAACAGCATCAGATTCTCTATAAGCTGTTGTGAGCCACGTGATATTAGTCCTGGGAACCAAATTCAGGACCTCTAGAAGAGCAGGAAGTACTCTTAACCCCTAGGCATTCTCTCTAGCCTCCATGGTTCATTCCTTTATATATAATGTTTTTAGATTTATTTTACTTTATGTGTGTCTGTCTTTGCTGCATGAATGTACATAGGTACACCACATGCATGCCTATTTAATCTCCTGGGACTGGGATTACAGATGGTTGTGAGGCACCATGTAGTTCCTGGGAATCAAATACAGGTCCTCTGTAAGTGCAACAAGTGCTTTTAACCACTAAGACATCTCTCCAGCACCACAGTTTATTCTTTGTTAAATAAACGTCTTTGAGTGCCAGGCATCGTGCTTGGTGATAGAGACACAGAGGTAAACAGGATAAATGTATGCCTTTATTTTTTCCTTGTATAACTTAAAGTTTAGCTAGGGAAACAAAAGCACAAGACACCATACTCCAGTGCCCTGAAGAAATGAGAAGGTTGTTAAGAATACTGTGAAACAGCTCCTGTAGAACAGGCCATCTTGGAGAAGTCTCTCTGGTAGGTGGCACCAGTATGAAGCTATGTGCTCCTGATATAACATGGTTAAGCTGTCATTGTACCTCCAGTCTTTCTTCCTGGAAGTAATAACCCATGGGGGAATCTGAGAAAATAAACAGGAGCCTGAGAGGCAGTCTACAAAGCTTATGTCTAGCAGTCTTTAACATTATCAAAACTGGAAAGATCCCCTCTGAAAACCATCAAACAGAATAATGATAATAATAGTAATAGCAATAAACAAAACAAAAGAGTTAACTCATTCAAAGAAGAGGAGGAGGAAGAGAAGTGGTAAGAGGAAGATCTGTGAAACGTTGTAAGCACAGAGCTGACAAGGGATCAATGCCTGCATACTGTGTGGAAACCTGACAGGGATACTGTTCCTGGAAGGGGACATTAGTGTGAAAGCTGTTAGATATGAATAGATCCTGAAATCTAACCTGAGTAAACCGATGCTTACCTATGTTTGATAAATGGCCACTACAGAGCTCGGTAAAAGTCAATGTGATTTCTTATGCCATCTTTAGGACTTCCTTGCAAATTCCTAGAATTCCTGAAAGGATTCTAAAGCATTTTAAATTATTTTTAGAGAATACAGTAGCCACACAAGTACATATATGAGCATCCTAGTACATATGGGATTCTACCCTGTGTGCTGTGATAAGGGTTCAAAAACAATCTTCTTCTAGCTGTAAATTCGCATTTCACATGCAAAAAAAAAATACAAAACCAAAAAAAACCAATGAAAAATAAACACTCCACAAAGAGAGCCTGCCGAGTGTAACTTATTTATTTTACACTCCAACCACATTTTCCTCTCCCCCAATTCCCTTCCCCCACCTCCTGTCTTCCTCTCCTCCTCAATCCACCCCTCCTCTGTTTCTGTTCAGAAAGGGGCAGGCCTCCGGTGGGTGTCAACAAAGTATGGCATATCAAGTTGCTGTAAGACTAAGCACCTCCCCCTATATTAAGTCTGGGCAAGACAATCCAGTATGAGGAATAGTTTCCCAAAAGCCAGCCAAAGCATTAGGAAAAACCCCTCCTCCAACTGTTAGGTGTCCTACAAGAAGATCATGCTACAAAACTGTCACATATATGGAGAGGGCCTAGGTCTGTCCCAGGCAGGCTCTCTGACTGTTGGTTCAGACTCTGTGAGTTCCTATGAGCCTGGTTATTTGTTTCTGTGGGTTTTGTTGTGACGTCCTTGACCCCTCTGGCTCCTACATTCGTTTTTCACTCTCTTCAGCAGGATTCCCTAAGCTCTGCATAATGTTTGGAGCCTGCCAGTATTCCTCATTTTCCTTCATTCTCTAAAACAGGCTCAACTAACACTGTACTACATACTGGCTCCTATCACTAAATGTATCTTGCTTCAAATATTTTCCACCTCAGTAAATTAAAAACTCTTAAATCAATAAGCATATTATGAAGAAGGAAGGAAATGACACTAATTCAATTTTTCATTTAAAATTCCTTGCAGCCAAAGGCAAGGAATATGTTTCATGTTTTTTTAATGCTTTTTGTTTGTTTGTTTCTTTTTTGTCACATGTATAAAGACAATAATAATCAAAGCCTCTCTTACTAAAAACCCCAAGTTTGAATTTTTTTCCTTATTGTACAAAAGTCAGTTAACACATAAATACTGAAAGAAATGTTCTGTGTTTCTTACTGTCAGTACTGGGGATTAAACTAAGAACCTTGGACATTCTAGATAATGGCTTGCCAGGAGACCATTCTACAGATGAACTACATTTGCAGCCTAGCTTTTTTTGTGTTGCTTTTTTTGTTTGATTAGTTGGTTAGATTAGTTTCCTCAGTAGCCCAACCAGCATTCAACTCACTATGTATGTAGCAAAGAATTCTGATATCCTGGCTTTCACCTCTTGAGAGCTGGGATTACAGGCATGAATCACCACACCAGGATTCTTCTACAGGTCTAAGCTCACTAATGGAGCACCTATTTAGAACACAAGTAATTTTCGCAAATCCATCACTGGTTTCTACCATAGTTCTGAGTTAGGTTTCTATCAGTGAGGGTAAGGCTGACAGCTCCCCTGAATTTTGGTTTAGGTCAATACTGCTGTCCTTCCCCAGCTTCATCTAATATTTGCCACAATCCTTAACAAAAAGCCCCACTACTGAAAACAGCACAGTGACTAGGGACACCAATCAGTGGGTGAGAGTATTTGCCATGCAGGCTAGCTGACCTGAGTTCAAAGCCTCACCACTTATGTAAAAACCAGTCACAGCCTCATGTGTGGCTATAACACCAGCACTGGAGATTAGACAAGTGGGTTGGCAGATTCTGAGAGTTTGCAGGACTGCCAGCAGAGCCAAAACAATGAGCTTCAGAATTATGAAGAACTCTATCTCAAAAAATAAGAGTGCAGTACACAAAGATACCCAATATTCTCCTTTGGCCTGGACACATGCATCACATATGCCACATATGAAACCAATTAAATAATAATAAAAAGAGAGAAAAGAGAGTATCTCTCTTCTTGGGATATGAGTAATGGGGCCACTTGTGACATTTGGTATCTAATTGAAAAGCTTCTATTAAAAGCTAATATAATTTTTTATCACACAAGATAGAATAAGAAAAGAATGGCTTGTTACATGAAACTCCTTTGGTTGCATCTAGGGTGGCTCCCTTCAAAGGGGATCAAGCAGTACCAATATGAAAGAGATCAAGATTGTTGATCCCTCTCTGACTCTGGAAAAACTTTTTCTGACACTCAGGCATGGCCCACTACTGGATAGAGAACACAAGAAGCAATCTACACTAAGCTTTACAGTTGCCTAACAGCAAGAACGTGCAGCACACTGCCCTACAGACACTGGAATGTACTGATACAAGGGTCATTCTGGTGAAGAGGACCCCTCCAAAGGACAAAATGCTATCAATACACCCTCTCTATATTATCTTGCTCTCCCCCTAAACTGTCTCTAACCTCCACTCTCCAAAAGGATTTCAAAACAACCATTCATAACTCAAGTCTAAGCGAGCAGGATGTGAGGGTCAGGGGAGGAAGCATTCTGAAACAAGAGAACATTGATGTAAGAGGAGGCTGTGATGGGCATGGTGGTGCATACCTTTCATCCCAACACTGGAGAGGCAGGTGCAGGGGCAGGGCAGGGACAGGGGCAGATCTCTGTGAGTTGGAGGCTAGCCTGTTCTACAAAGTGAGTCCAGGACAGCCAGGGATGCATAATAGAAAGATAATGTCTCAGAGGGAAAAAAAAGAGGACAAGGCTGAAGTAAAGCTACTGTGTACACTCTACTTTTCTGTCACAAATTCACAAATTATGAAAACTGTTTCCTCACTAATGGGTGGAATTGTGATACTAACTCACTAACTTTAAATTCTTCATCTCTGAATCTATAATGGTTAAGGTTTGCAGATTTATTTCCCTTTTACATTTAAACACTGCACCATTTAACTATTATCAACATTCCACTTGCTCATTTGCTGCTAGAAAAAAAATTGTTTGTGTGGCTGTGTGTCTCTGTGTGTGATAGTGACAAGCAGAAAAGTGCAGCTGTTTACTCTGCAGCTCAAAATGTTCAGGAGCAGAACCTGGAGAAAAGGGACAGGGGAGTGCAATATGCTATATGTGTTGGTCTCTGAGTAGAAATAATTGGAGAAGGAAGAAGTACCTTTGAAAAGACAGACCACACATCAGAACATATCCCCCAGGTACCACAAGGGCACTGCTGGGGCCTGCTGAGCTGCCAGCCACAGTAGGAACATATTTAAGAACAGTAGCCTTCTTAGGAGCTCTCTGGTAGCTGCTTGTCCCTCCTGGCTCCCATTGTGAAGAGCTGGAGAATAAACACTCAGCTGCTCAAGTAACATCTTTTACTCCTGATCTTTGCCAATGAATTTTTAAATTTGACTCAAGTAGATATTGCCGACCCCATGGAATAAAGGTTTTCTAGTCCAAATAAAGTATAACTATTCTGTTGACCATTTTCCCAGATATTTTTGCATTGAGAAGTGGCAATGTGCTATAATTTGGATCCTCAACATCTCCTAAAGGTCAATGTATTAAAGACTTAGTTTTCAGTCTATTGCATTACTGGGAGTTGGTAGAGCCATTAAGAGGTGGGGCCTAATGAGAAGTTAGGTCACTGGTGACACACTCTAAGGGAATGTGTGCATGTGCCTGTTTTTTGTTGTTCTTCTTCTTGTTGTTATTTGTTTGTTTTGTTTTGTGTGTGTGTGAGACTTTTGGGCATGAAGTTAGTAGATACCTCCTCCAAGCACTGACATCATCATGTATTTCCTTCTCATAGGAAATAGGCCAACCAAGTATAGGTTGAAACTTCTGTAATTAAGAACCATACCAAACTTTTCTCTTTATAAATTGATTTATCACATGTGCTTCCACATATACAATGNCAGAAAGCTGTCAAACACACCAGAACACCAAGTTCTCATAATAAGGCAAGTTAAGGAGGAAGCTCGGGGCAAAGTTTTACTTTCATAATAGAAATGAACAATATGTATGGCACTGTCCTTTATCTATCTCCTTCTTCCCACTTTATACAGAGATGTATTATCAACTAGGAAATCTTGATACTNTAAGGTAAAAAAGAAAAGAGTAAAGGGAAACTTGAAAATGCCAGCTCTAACATTACTGAGTCANTGATTTAATATGCCAGTATATTACATGCTATGAGGCTATAGTCAGAGCTCTTATTTTTCAAAATAGAAAATAATGCTAGATTAAAACATCTGCCCTCCTAAGCATGGTTATATATGTCTTTATTCCAAGCATGTAAAGGCTGGAGAGAAGCTCTCTGTGAATTTAAGGCCAACCTGTTTTATATAATGAGTTCAAGGCCAGCCACAGATATTTAGTAAGACCCTATCTCTAATATACATATGTGTCTGTGTTTGTATCCATTTTATGCTTATTTGATATAAAAGCACAGAACAGCAAATATAAAAAAAAAACCAAAATATCCAATAAGTAAAAGGTAGTTCTTAAAACCATGGTGTCACAACAGTAATTTTGTATATTTGCCTGTGAAGGGAAGAAAAATTTGTGTACCAGAATGAAAGGTGTTGTGAGATATTTGATTAATGCTGTGTAAAGATATGTTACTGTGATTGGTTTAATTAAGAGTTAAATGGCCAATAGCTAGGGAAGAGCTATAGTGGGACTTCTGGACAGAAAGAGCTCTGGAAAGAAGAAAGGCAGAGCTGCCAGCCAGATACAAAGGGAGCAAGACATACAGTAAGAGAGGGAAAAGCATGAGCCATATAACAGCATGTCAATTAATAGAAATGGGTTAATTTATTGAGCTAGTAGGCCAAGTCTAACTTATGGGTCAAACTTTTGTAATTATTAATGAGTCCCTCTGTAATGATTTGGGAGCTGGTAATGCAAAGAAAAATCTGTCTACAAATGGTACCCAATGTCTGGCCACATATATCCATGTACCACCTGAGAAAACTTAAAAAAAATGTTCACAAACAGTGATGGGGATGTCTTTCTGTACGCTGTGAATATGTGTTGCTCTGATTGGTTGATAAATAAAATGTTGATTGGTCAGTAGCCAGACAGGAAGTATAGGCAGAATAAACTGACAAGGAGAATTCTGGGAAGAGGAGGACGGAGTCAGGAGATGCCAGCCAGCTGCCCAAGGATCAACATGTATTGGGATATAGGTAAAGTCACGGGACATGTGTCAACATACAGATTAATAGAAATGGGCTGACTTTAAGTATAAGAGCTAATCAGTAATAAGCCTGAGCTAATGGTCAAACAGTTATAATTAATATAAGCCTCTGAGTAATTATTTTATAAGTGGCTGTGGGACCATGGGGCNTGACAGGACCCAGACAAAACATTCTTCTACAAATGGTGTCCAATGCTCGAATTTCCATGTAAAACCTGAGAAAACTTAGTAAGAGATTCTAAAACAGAGCCACAAATAGGTTCCTGCTTTATGTCTCATGTCAAGTGCCAGACACAGCAGCATTTGGCCTTAAGCTACACTATGGCAGGTTTGCAGTGGTGGCATAAGGGCTTAACTTGCAACATGGGAGATTCTCACTGCAGCTCCCACTTTTTGTACTAGCCACACAGTTTTAGCAATTTAAAATCTCTCCTGGTCAGAGGGAGATTATAAACTCACAATAAGCCAGATTCAGATGAAATAAGATTTTAAACGTTTACATTGTATGTGAAAATATACATAGGCTTGGAAGAGAGAGGAAAAGGAGTATATGCAGTTACATAAAGAAATAGATAAAAACATAAAGTCTTCAAAGAGAAAATAAAATTAATATAAAAATAAGCCATGTAAAGATGGATATTACACAAAGAATCTGGATTGTGCTGTCTTTGAGATTTTTAACTACAGAGAGACATTTGATTGTAAAAGCTGCTGAGGTAAATCAGTATATTATATTTTAAAGGTATCTGGACTTCAAAGTTTATTTCTAAAGATAGGTTGATTTGGAAAAGAGGTTCTGCTTTTGTTTCAATAAAAGATGAAAACCTGTGGTTTGATTCCAGGCCAATATGGTTTGATCAGCCAAGATCCCTGAGAGGCCCAGATGATCCAACATCCAAACAGCTTCAAGGAAACTGACTCAAAATATACAACATCACAGACTATTTCATTCAGGACTTGACCATAATTCTTAATTTTCTCAAGATCCCTATAAGAGGACAATGTCCTTTATCAGCAGGAAGTATCCTAGAAAACTACACCCACATTCCCAAAAAACAGATTATAGATGTTTGTCTTTGTTCAGGTTGTTGGTTACAAATTGTTATTGGTCATAGTCAATATCTTTCTAAAAGAAGAAAAGAAAATATGACATGAAAGTATAGGTTATAGATATGATAGGATCAAAGGATGGATGATTGAAACTACTTTTAAAGAGCAACTTGTTTAAAATGTTTTACATTGCTATGAATTTTACTTTGTTGACACAAATTTAAAGTTAATTTTTTTATACTTTATATTTCTACTCTTGTTTAAGGTATTACNTTTGTTTAGCTCATTTAAATTGTAATGGATAATTAAGAAATACAGATTAATAATTAGTCATCTATGATAATCAAACTTAGAGTCATGGTAGGTAATCTCCAAACACTTCAATGACCTACAGTAAATGGCATTTAGAATGTTTTAAAAACTTAGACTTTCTGGACAGTAAGACACATCTGCTCCAGGTAGCACNGATTTACTTCAAAGAGAAAGATGGGTGTCAAAGATACTCCATATGGAGTTTTTCTTCTTCTTGCCAAAAATAGCCATTTGGGCAAGAAATTGTTCTTGCTTGGACTGCTTGAAAAAATATTGCATCAACTGGACATGCAGGACCCATGGAAAAGTGACTACTGAACTTTGCAAGGTGAGATGGTCACTCAGGTTCTTGCTTTGCAGGAAAAACTGCCAGACATTCTAAGGACACAGAGAGAAGTGACTGAGAGACTCTAAGCCTGTAGGCTAAAGAATTGATGTCCCAACATTACAGAAAAACTTTGCATAACTGTCCAGGCAGCCAGCTGTCTCTGTCATTCTAGAATTTTGGAAGTTGCTTACAATGCTCCTCCTGTTTACTTAGATAATATTATATCCTTCTGGGGTCTTTGATGTACATGAAGACTAGATAGTTATAATTTTCTTTGGTTATGATAAAATATAAATTATATATAAAATTTTAGACTCACAAATATAGGACTGATAGAATATTTTCTTTAATTTTGCCAAATACAAATGGTTAAGATATTATAACTGTAATTCTTTCTAGGTAACTGTTTTGTTTTATATAATTTTACTATGTTAAAGTTAAATCTTCCTTATTATTTCTTTTCATCTTTTTTTT